>JBAMCP010000475.1:0-50667 GCA_037075105.1 Lissocephala sabroskyi | reverse complement strand
TACTTAAAAAAAACTGGACTCTCCGTTTTGTAACCCCCATTCTTCAGTCTATGCGAGTAATTTCTTTCAAAACGTTCAAACTAAATGAGAACTAAAAAGTATGTTTCGACTTTCTGGGAGTCTAACTATATAGTTGGTCCAATATTTCGGGATATACGAGTGTGTCCCCCACAACAAAGCCTTAAACAGCGACAGAGTTTTCTCCGCCTTACAAACGATAACACATATATCTAACATATTAAATAGATAGTTTTCTCGCTGCGAAACATTCTGAGAACCGATAAATCTACAAGTTGCCTATTTGCCTTATGGACGTGTAATATTTGCAGTATTCTCCCTCCCCGGTGATCAGGTCGACTTCGTACTTCGACAAAATGTAGTAGTGGTTCATGGTGCTGGTCCTCCTGTTGTAGGTAAGCATTAGATGACAATCCACTTAAATTTCAATGTGTAACTTTAAGCGAATCCGGGCAAACCGATATGGTATGGGTTACATACCTTAAAGTATACATAAGCTTTAAACGACTTCGCGCTTTGAATAGAATCTTTTAATCGAATATTTAGTATTGCATTTTGAGCGACAACGAATTCTTATCGATTACTATCTTTGATTCGATAGGCGGAGTTACTTGATTTACTTTTGATTTGTTTTGATTTAACAAGCTGCAGGTAAACGAGAGACTTCTAGAAGTTTGATCTACTTCAATCACCAATTTGTATTATTTTTTTTTTTTGCTGCAGATACCGAATCTGCCATCCTGTGAAAATGACCGACGGCAAAAGGGCAGCCCATGTAATGAAAGCCCTCCCAATTTTAAAAGAACTCGTAGGTTTCCTGATTTTATTGTAATGCACATTTGTCTCATAACACGAAGTTTTTATTGTATTTCTAAAACAAAACGCCTCTCAGCTTTCAGACCCTCTGCCACCGCTGGCCAAAGAATTCCACTCTAGTGCTGTTAACACAATTGGTTCAATTTTGGATTTGGAAATTGAGTCCATGGTTCGCAATGTCATTGCCGCGAGTTTTTGGAAACATTTCGACATAGACAATCTATGGAGTGCGTACGGCAGCCTGGAAGAGCATGAGTTAGCCCAGGCCATAAACGACGAAAGGACAGCCGACTTAAATCGACTGTTCTCCAAGTTTATCGAAGCTATATCAGAGCTGCACGAAGGATACAGTTGCTTACTCCAGCTAAAAAGCCAGTTCGATAAGCTCTTCGAAGACGCAGGGACAAGTTACCGCCCCAAGGTCTTAGCCAGTGTGGCTGCCATAAAAACGTGTCTGCGACATGCACTGCTGTCCCAATCCACGCCGACGTTCCACATTGTGGTGAGCGCCTTCTTCTCAGTGCACTACCGAGTATTTACCAAAGACTCCACTGCCGGATTGACCGCAGGTGATGCAGATGCCCCACTAAAAGTATCAGTGTTTTTAAGTATTGCTTCGCAGACTCTGAAGTCCTTAACGATCTTCCCTGCTCCGGCTGTAACAACGATATGGCGCAATGTGAATGCGACAATCTAAGCGAGTCGGTGAATCAAACCAATAGCAAGTTGCTTGATATGGACCTGCTGGATCGTATAGCAGGGAGCTCCATGACGGCTCTCATAAACATGAAAATTAAGGTCCACATCAATGACACCTGTCTTGGCATTTTCGATAGGAGCCATCTTAAGCAACTTGAGCTGGTAGGGATTAAAGTAAAGAAAAATAGCCGATTCATTATAATCCGGTGTCTTTTGTACTTTCAGTGGCTGAACAACGTCATCATAAGCTGGCTGGCAAATATTTTTACCGGAGGCAGCACGCATATCGAGCCGCCCAGTTCTCTAACTGGCTTTAAAATAAAACTAACTTATTTTATGTATGAGACTTTTGCAAGGAATGTTATAAACCAGTTCTTCAGCATAATTATTGGTTTGTTGCACCGCTTATTCGCTAAAGCACATCTTATTAGAGCGATCTCCTTTTAGATTACCCAGATTCAATACCGGCTATAGACGATCTTAAGATTTGCATGGAGAAAATCGACATGCGAGCACATCTAACACAGTCCCTAAGATCTTCGTTGGAGGCTCGCATACTGCATCCCGGAGTAAACACCATGGACATACTGACCGGTTACGTGGCCGCGATCAAAGCAATCCGGCACTTGGACAAAACCGGTGTGATTTTAGAACTGGTTACGGCTCCTATAAAGGAGTACCTGAAAAAACGTAACGATACTGTTAGACGTGTTGTGACTGCACTCACTGAAGAAGGTCCCACCGATTTGTCCGAAGAGCTGGCCAAGGGCGAGGCCACCAAGGATGCCCGCGACACCAGCCTCGAGGAACTAAGTAACTGGGAGAACTGGGAACCCGACCCGTTCGGCATAGACTCCAGTAGCCCCAATCCTAATACTCAGTCCAAGGTCACAAGATCGGCCGATATTATATCTATGGTTGTGGATATATACGGAAGCAAGGAGATGTTTATGGTGGAGTACCGCAATCTCATGGCCGACAGGATTCTCTCTCAGCTAGATTTTAACCCGGAAAAGGAAATTCGCAACTTGGAGCTGCTTAAAATTCGGTTCGGCGAGTCCCTGCTCCATAGCTGCGAAGTGATGCTAAAAGACGTAACTGACTCGAAGCGTATTAACGCCCATATTCACGGCGAAGAGAATGAAAATGAGAGTAAGTCTGCTTCCATATTGGTGAGCTTGTCTAAAATCGAAATAATCGAACTTTTTCATTTCGCAACAGCCAAGCTGTTTGATATCTCGGCCTTGATTATATCGGCCCAGTTTTGGCCATCGTTCAACAAGGAGAGCCTGCAGCTGCCTGACGAAATTGAAAATGAGTTCAAGAAATACACAAAATCGTACGAGGCCTACAAAAGGGACCGCACCCTCAATTGGCGCACGATCACCGGTCGCGTGAACATTCTAATTGAGATTGGGGATCGCAAAATGGAGATGAGTGTGGCCCCAACCCAGGCTGTGATTATTTACCATTTTCAAAACAAAAGTAAGAGCGCTCTAGCATCTCATATTTTGAGAACTACTTATGTTTGTTTCGTGCAGGCGAATGGCATTTGGACGAGCTAAGCGCATTGATTAAGGTGCCTGCATCCATGCTTAGGCGGCGCATTAGTTTCTGGCAGAACCAGGGACTGATTTCGGAGACAACGCCCGGGGTATTCACCCTAATCGAAAAGGAGTCGGAGAAGTCGCACTTTGAAGAGGTCAACATTGCCGAGGGCGATGAGGACGATGTGGAGTCGGCCATGGCATCTGCCAGCGACCAAAGAGAAGAAGAGCTCCAGGTGTTTTGGTCCTACATTGTGGGCATGCTTACAAATCTGGACTCCATGCCCATCGATCGGATCCATCAAATGCTGAAGCTTTTTGCCTCCTCGAGCGGCGGCGTCGAGTTCACTCAAGATGAACTTAAGCATTTCCTCCAGCGCAAGGTGAGGGAGCACAAACTTCTTTTCTCCGGGGGAGTTTACCAACTGGCCAAGTGAAATTAAGTAAAATAAAAGGGAAGTCACGCATCCGCATCTGTTTTATTGCATTTTCAAACTTAAATAACAAGACTCCCAACTTAAATCCGATTAGAGCTCAATAGAAAAAACCCCTCAAATAAATTCAGCGAACTGTAAAGCCGCCCAAGATAATTTACTTTTGAGCAGTAATACTTAAAAAAAACTGGACTCTCCGTTTTGTAACCCCCATTCTTCAGTCTATGCGAGTAATTTCTTTCAAAACGTTCAAACTAAATGAGAACTAAAAAGTATGTTTCGACTTTCTGGGAGTCTAACTATATAGTTGGTCCAATATTTCGGGATATACGAGTGTGTCCCCCACAACAAAGCCTTAAACAGCGACAGAGTTTTCTCCGCCTTACAAACGATAACACATATATCTAACATATTAAATAGTTTTCTCGCTACGAAACAATCTGAGAACCGATAAATCTACAAGTTGCCATTATGCGATTTGAATAAATCGTTGAACTTTGAGTTCAACGCCGGCATGCTATTCACATTATGAACTGATCTCCGATCCTTGAGCCCGTCATAGCAAATGTTGCTCTCAGACCTCGAGGAAGTCAACTCCGCCTCGTTTAGGTTGAGCAGAAATGAGAATTTGCTGTGCTTCAGGTCCTGCGTTGTATTCAACTGGTAGTCGCTCTCCCCATCGCCCGACAATAGATGCTCAAAGGCTTTCTCCACAATGAGTTCTTGAGAAATAGTTAGCTCCTTCGTTGTGGACACAAGGTGATGATTTTCCTCTGAAAGATAAAAGCAAATGGGAACTAAACTCGAAATAAGTTTAGCGAATATCTCACGTTCATTTGCTATCAAATCGGTGGCGGTGTTATGCGATTTTTCCTTATCGCTGTCCTCGATGGAGCACTCATCGATTTGGGAAATACTTTCCTGGGGCGAAATTGTGGACAATATTGAAGTGCTATTGTACTGCTGACCCGTGAAGTAGACGTCGGGATTGGCCTCTTGGGGCTTACACGGTACGATCCAGGAGAAATTAAGCACGGTAAGATTGACTTCCTGACTCAGCCAGGGATCGGCTATAAGCTCGTGAATTGTGCAGCGGCACTTGGGATCCTTGTCCAGCATCGATGTTATCAATTGACTAAGTTGCTCAGAGACTTTCTTGGGAATCTGCACGTCCGCCTTCAATGTTTCCTCCACGTCTATAAACGGGTTCTCAAAAAACATCAGCACGTAGAGCGTCACCCCAAGCGACCACATTTCCAGCTCGGGTCCCGCATATTTGTTGCCCGCAAGGACTTCGGGGCTGCAGTACTCCGTGGTGCCGTAGAAAGTGGAGAAGAACTTTCCCTCCTCCATGTAAGTGGCCGAGCCAAAGTCGATTAATTTAATCCTGAAGTTCTGATCGATTATAATGTTCTCGTCCTTGATATCACGGTGGAGAATGTGGCGGTCATGCAGATACTGGACAGCTTCCGCGATCTGTCGGAAAATTAAGCTCCCCAGTTTCTCGTTCATCAGAGGCCGCCTCTCAATGAATTCAAACAGATCCATACCAGACCCGTGCTTCTCCATGACCAGCTGGTAGAAGAGATCGTTCTCGAAAACGTCGAGCGCGGACACAATGTTCGGGTGCTTGAGGGTCTGCAGCAGGAGCACTTCAATCGGAATTTCCTGGTCCTTGTCGTTCTTCACCATAAACTGGGGAGTCAGTTTTTCCTTCAAAATGAACTTTGTGATGACCAGCAGCCGGTCGGTGTTGCGGAAGGCCATCTTCACGTAGCCGTAGGCCCCTTTGCCTATTTGCCTTATGGACGTGTAATATTTGCAGTATTCTCCCTCCCCGGTGATCAGTTCGTCTTCGTACTTCGACACGATAGAGTAGGAGTTCGGGCGGCTGGAGTTCAAGGCCGCAGTCGTCTTGATCACTTGACCCAGCGACTGCTCCATGGTGCTGGTGATGCTGTTGTAGGTAAGCGTCAGATTTGCATACTTTTCATGGTCGAAGCGCGTATTGGGGTCCCGGCTTACCCAAATGCAGTAAATTCTGCTCGAGCACGGCAGGGTCTGAACCGAGACGGAGTACAGAATATCAATGACCGTGCCGTCGGCGTGGATGGCCTCGCCTATGAAACTGCCGTCTATGCAGCTCAGGAGCTTGGAGGAAAAACTGCAAGTACTCGAGTCCATAACTGGGATTGTGGTCGGCCGGATGTGCTCCTGCTCCAAGTCGACTGTAATTTGCTTTGGCGGCTCTTCTGTGGGCTCCGATGAGAAGTTTTTTGACACATTTACCGGCGTCTGGACATCTTCTAAAGGATTCTTATAAGCTAGATCTACGTTAAAGTGCTTGCGCTTCGTGTCTGGATCCTGAAAATCAATGGTCTCTATGAGAGTTTCCATTTCATTCAGCGTCTCGCTGGCGCTGGTCTGGTTTGTGGTTGGCTTGGTATTTGAAGATTTCCGATTCGAAGGCAACGAGGACTCGCCCTCAAGGGTCAATGGGTCGAAGTCGATTTCCCATTCATTGCTTGTTATGGACGTGTTGGGACTTTTGTCCTCTGGCATGTCCTTTCCGAAGTTTGGCAATATCGCTGATATGTGCATATTGGCGATTTTCTCCTGACTGTAGCCAAACATAAGCAAGGAGAAAGGCTGATTGCAGGTTTGAATGTTGCCAGCCTCATCGACTACAATCAGACCGCTCAAGTTCTGAAATACCCAAATAGTCACATTCACCACTGTGTTTGGCGCATCGGAGTCGCCACATTCAGAGGGCGACATCAGCAGGCAAAGCGGGAACTTCACATTGTCAGTAGTGCGGCCGGTGGCCCTTTGCTTTCGAAGGTTATTCGGTATATGCTTAGAGTACAGATCCGGCAGTTTTATATAGGGAATGAGGGCGGTTATACTGTTGCCCACAACACTTTCCGCCGAATCGTAGAGGAATATGGTGGCGGTGGTCGAGTCTGCCGTCGTAACGTTTCCCTTGCTGTCAATGCCCACCTGGCATATGTGCCTTTGGACAGGCTCGGCCACTGCGATGTTCCTGCCCTCGTTGTCTATTTGGCGGATCCAGAGCGAGACCACAACTTTCTGGTTGTGCTTGGCTTTCATTTCGATAACCTTACCGCTTAACAGGACCACGATGCCTTCATTGCTATCGATTTGCATTTCGGCTAGAGCTGAGATATGACTTTCCGATTTGCAGTTGATAATGTCGTAGAAGGACTTGTTCCGCAGCTCCTGGGAGGTGTAGCCCAGCAACTGGCAAGCCTTGTGGTTCACAATAAATATTTTCCCCGTGCGGGCATCTATGGTGAACACGGCTTTGTTCGGGTTTATTGCCTTCGACGTGTGCAAGTTGGGAGGTGGGCTATTCACAGAGTTCGTTCCCATCAAATGCAACATGCTGGACCGCGACTGGTATCCCCGCGAGTCTTGGGCACAGCATTCACCTTAAAGACCAAGATGGGTAAAAATTAAAACTTCACTTGGTGCGATGTTGGAGCCGTGGTTCTGGGTTCCGCTTGAGGACAAGGCTCCGTGCTTACCGTGGACCAAATCCATTTGCTCAGATTTTGATTAACCTAAACATTTGGAACAATTGAATTTAAAGAGTCGACATACATGGGACATAAATACAAACTAAGTCAACTTCTGTGTTTGAAGAAAATCAATTTTTATCGCAAATGGCGCATGCGAAGTGCGGACCGGTTACATCAGCTATTAGGACCTGAGGACACTCACACACCTGCAGAGAGTTGTATTGCTGAGGAAATGGCTCGTTTAATTAAAGAAAGGGATCGAAAGTTAAAGTTTGATTAAGTTTTCTTTTATTGGTACTTCAAAAAATAAATGCATATAAATGCTGTGAAGGTTTACTCCTTCTTCATGGCTAATGTTTCCAACATGAGATCGTAAATAAGTTTGCCAGCATCGCAACGCTGAGAAAGCTCTAAGAACGAAGGCATTACAAAAATGTTAAAATTTAGGAGAGTCCTTGAATTTTTGTTGGTACACTGCTTACCGGGATTGGACAAGTCTTCAGTCGAGAAGTACATAAGCAACTGAACTTCTGACCGAGTTTCGGGCCACTTGAAAAGCAAGTTCTGAAGGTGCTTATAAAATTTAAGCCAGATCTCCCTCTTCATGATCTCCATCTCGGCTGTGGCGGACAATTTGAAATTCATAGAGTCAAAGAAGGAAACCAGGGGGGTGGCACCCTCTACAGCAAAGTAGTAGAATGTTCCGTTTATTGGAGTGTTTAAGCGATAAACGTCATGCTTAAATGGCCGATTTACTCCCGCACGATTTAAATTGATAGTTTCAAGGGGCTGAAAAACTTAAGCAATTTATCAATAACTGCTTTATTTTTGAACGGCTGAAACCTACTTTATCTTTTACTTTTTCCAGCAAGTTGCTTTTAATTACGCCATTTATAAATAAATCCTTGTCAGTGGGAATTAGGATTATCAGTTTTTTGATGCCAAATGTTACATTATGGTGATTTTCGTAGTCTTCAATTCTCTGCCGAAGACCTTTTCCGTTGTTCCCAGGGGGCAGAGCAATTTTAAGATACCCGTGGAAGTAGTTTGAGGCCATTCCCGAGGCATAGTCAAGGCCATGGGGCTCGCGAATCCAATGTGCATAACTTAAAGATGAATGATCGATTGCAGCAAAATGACAGATCCAGTAAATGGGAATAAAGCACAGGGAGTAGGCGGAGGGTAATGGGGAGCGCCCGGTGCACCCAAATCTTACTAAACCATAGCATATAACGTCAAAAACTAATGCTAAACAACTAAGCTTCGTATTTCCAAATACTTGAAGAAGAATTTGCTGGTATTTATTATGGCTCGGGAAATGTTGACTATAAAATACCAGCTCGCGCCACACACTGAACACACGTCTAAGGAACTCAGCCAAGCCAATAACAATCAAAATACGATGTGAACTATCCAAATAGTCCATCAACATCTTCCAAAACTGTACGGCTTTGCCGCGATTTCTCATAGAAAACTCTTTCATTAATCGCGCTTTTAGTCAACCGATACCGTAGTATCGGTGGTATCGATAAGTTCACATATAAGCGACCCCAATTATGAGTATTGTAATACTTTTAAATTGTAAAATATATTTAGATCGCTTTATACATTATCAGAACGATTCCGCTTAAGCTCGACTTACTTGTCGGGTGTAATTTGGCAATTATTATTGGCGCAGCACTCGATAGGTGTGTAAATAGTAATCGAAGGTGATGCCGAAGCCGATTCATTCGATAGCTTCTTGAGAAGGTCGTGCGTTGAAGCAGCTGAGAGAAAATAAATTTAATATTTACACAAAAAAAGTAAGGCAAACACTGTAGTGGTATTTCTTGAAAATTATGTGACCCTCTCTTTGCAGATCACCGGCAATTAATTAGCTTAAAAGGTTTGTCGCCCATACTTGTATATATCTGCAAGCCCATATTCTTAACATTCTATTAACGTTATTGATTTTAGACAAAATTTCGGAATCATCACGATTATATATGTAGAACAAACGGAGGAACATGCACTCTCAAGGACAGGGTCAACAAACGCAACAGCAGGCTTCGGCACATCCCTTGCTGCAGCAGCAACAAACTCTGGTGTCCAATAATAATGCAATTGTTAAACTTAGTGAGCCCCAAGCGCTTTCGTCTGTCGGTAAGAGAGCACATATACATACACATTATAGATTATGCACATGTATGTATGTTTCTACGTATATATGTACTTTGCTGGCATACTACTTTTGCATATTTTGCGTGCACACTTACACAAAGCACACACACACGCACCCCCTCGAACGCTTCACACACACACACACACATAACCGCAGCAGGCCCAAACACAGCATGCACACAACTCACACATAAGTATGGTTTCATACACAACAGCGGAAAATTTCCTAAAATTAAAAAGTAAAGAGCGCGGTATATGCATGTAAAAATACTTGACGTTCCTTTAAGGGACTTCAAAGTAATAATCACATTTTTGCAACAACCCCTGCCCGTTCTGTATGACATTTACCCTTTCGATACTTTAAATCGATTACGTTATCATAAATTTACACGATACGCTTCTTTTTGTGTGAAAAATTCTGTAGATTTTCAAAGCTTTTGAAAAGTTTAAGTATTTTCACACGCCTGTCTATGTCTGTGTCTGTGTGTGCAACGTGGTCGTATTTTAATTGGAAAATTCTACTTTTTCCTTCTGCAAAGGACTTTTGGAGCTCGCACATAGGGAATATCAGGCCGTTGACTATGAGAACGCAGAGAAGCATTGCATGCAGCTCTGGCGGCAGGACAGCACCAACACGGGAGTCCTCCTTCTGCTCTCGTCTATTCATTTCCAGTGCCGACGATTGGACAAATCGGCGCAGTTCTCCACTTTGGCTATAAAGCAAAATCCTGTGCTAGCAGAGGCATACAGGTATTGCCTTTCCCATGTTTTTTTTTTTCCAAATTTCGAACTGTTTGATAACCTTTAACCTCCCCCAAAGCAACCTTGGGAATGTCTTCAAAGAACGGGGACAGCTCCAAGAAGCCCTGGACAATTATCGACGAGCGGTGCGACTAAAACCCGACTTCATCGATGGCTACATCAACTTGGCTGCGGCTCTAGTGGCTGCACGGGACATGGAGTCCGCAGTGCAGGCCTACATAACCGCATTACAATATAACCCTGTAGGTTGATTCCCTTAGGATTGCTAGAGATGGTTTTGAATTTATAATTTCTCGGTCTTTGTTTAGGATCTGTATTGCGTGAGGAGTGATTTGGGCAATCTTTTAAAAGCTCTGGGACGTCTAGAAGAGGCCAAGGTATAAGTCATATATAAAAGTTCTCGAATTCAGTGTCCCTAACGGGCAAATTCTTTGCAGGCCTGCTATTTGAAGGCTATTGAAACGTGTCCGGGATTCGCTGTGGCATGGAGTAACTTGGGGTGCGTTTTTAATGCCCAAGGCGAGATTTGGCTGGCTATCCACCACTTCGAGAAGGCAGTAACTTTGGATCCCAACTTTCTGGATGCGTATATTAATCTCGGTAATGTCCTAAAAGAAGCCAGAATATTCGACAGGTAAGTGTATTGACCTTCTTTTCAGACTTGCTTTATCTTAAAAGTTGGGCGATTTTGTTAGCTGATCGGATCAATTAGAATAAGCCCCATTTCTTTCGGTTAGCACGTTGGAATATAAAAGAGGAAAAGCATAAAAACCCGAAGTTTGTACGCGGAAGTCTTCCTGAGATGGAACTTTTCAGTCTTAAAGAACACAAGAAACCATAAAAGCCCACTTATTCGAACGTAAAGCTTTTGTTTACGCACCATTTGCGTCATAAATTCAGTATGCACGTACAGATATATTCGTACGTGTATATAAATCACCGATAGTCTTGAAAACAGAAAATAACTTGCCCAAAACTTGTGCCATTTCATATTCGATCGCCATGCGGATCTGACCTCAATTATGCCTGCATCTTGGCGACTCTCAGGAGAAAAGTCCTCATTCCAAAAACGACAAGACTCGGGTCCAGTGCAAACGGTGTGAACTTAACTAGTTTTAAAATCCCCAAAGTCCAGCATGGACTGCCAGACCGTGGTCGTCTATACGATCGTCCGTATAGACGGACGAACCGATGGAAGCAAGAACTTAAAAACAGACACGAATGACCCGAAGTACAAACAGAATTGGGGCCTAAGTTTCCAACGCATACGCGCGTTTTGGGCAAGGTAACACATTTCACTTTCGCATTCGCATATTCACGGTCAAGAAAAGTCGGATATAACCAAAGAATTCGAAAAGTTTCCGACGCTGAAAACAGCCGATTTTCCAAAAAATGCTTTTTATATATTCCGCCTCAAATTGCTGGCTTTGCATACTTTTCGGGTTGGGCCGTGACGTCATTAGTGAATTTTAGAAGTGAGCGATCAGGTCGGGGTCAAGGTCAAGGTGGGATCCTTGGAACCTGGATATTTGGAAATAACTGAAGAAAATTTGGGATTGTTTTTTAATTTTTTGTTTTTCCCAGGGCCGTGGCTGCTTATTTGCGGGCATTGAATCTGTCGCCCAACAATGCTGTCGTTCATGGTAATTTGGCATGCGTTTACTATGAACAAGGACTCATCGACCTGGCAATTGACACCTACAGACGGGCAATCGAACTGCAGCCCAACTTCCCGGACGCCTATTGCAATTTGGCCAACGCCCTCAAGGAGAAAGGACAGGTGCGGCAGAACCTGCCAGAAAATGAAGCCCATTACTCGACTTATTGTTTTGCAGGTTAAAGAAGCTGAGGATTGCTATAATACTGCCCTAAGGCTGTGCTCCAATCATGCAGACTCGCTGAACAACCTGGCGAACATCAAGCGAGAGCAGGGTTACATCGAGGAGGCCACCCGACTCTACTTGAAGGCCCTGGAAGTGTTCCCGGACTTTGCGGCTGCCCACTCGAATTTGGCGTCGGTGCTGCAGCAGCAAGGCAAACTCAAGGAAGCCCTCATGCATTACAAAGAGGCAATTCGAATTCAGCCCACGTTTGCAGACGCCTACTCGAATATGGGAAATACGCTGAAGGAGCTGCAAGACGTCAGTGGGGCTCTTCAGTGCTATACGCGTGCAATTCAAATTAACCCGGCCTTCGCTGATGCCCACAGCAACCTGGCCAGCATTCACAAGGATTCAGGCAACATACCGGAAGCCATCCAGTCGTACCGCACGGCTCTGAAACTAAAGCCCGATTTTCCCGATGCATACTGCAACTTGGCGCATTGCCTGCAGATTGTCTGCGACTGGACAGACTATGATATTAGAATGAAGAAGCTGGTCAGCATTGTGGCCGAGCAGCTGGACAAGAACAGGTTGCCTTCCGTGCATCCACACCATTCAATGTTGTACCCTTTGACGCATGATTTCCGCAAGGCCATCGCTGCTAGGCATGCGAACCTGTGCCTGGAAAAGGTTCACGTTTTACACAAGCAGCCGTATAATTTCACAAGAGAGCTAAGCGGCGAGGGACGCCTGCGCATTGGCTACTTGAGCTCCGACTTTGGCAATCATCCTACCTCACATTTAATGCAATCGATTCCGGGACTCCATGACAGATCGAAGGTGGAGATATTTTGCTACGCACTTAGCCCAGACGATGGCACCACGTTCCGCTATAAAATCAGCCGGGAGGCGGAGCATTTTGTGGATCTTTCCCAGATACCCTGCAATGGGAAGGCAGCCGACAAAATCTACAGCGACGGAATTCACATTTTAGTCAACATGAACGGCTACACTAAGGGGGCGCGGAACGAGATCTTCGCACTCCGGCCGGCCCCCATTCAAGTGATGTGGCTGGGCTATCCGGGCACGAGCGGTGCCAGTTTTATGGATTACATTATAACCGATGCAGTGACAAGTCCTATGGAACTGTGCCATCAGTACAGCGAGAAACTGTCTTATATGCCTTACACCTATTTTATTGGTGATCATAAGCAAATGTTTCCTCACCTCAAGGAGCGCATCATCCTCTGCGACAAGCAGCAGTCTACAGTGGCCGACAATGTGGCGGTCATAAACGCCACCGACCTGTCCCCGCTGGTCGAAAACACCGATGTCAAGGAGATCAAGGAGGTGGTCAATGTCCAGAAACCAGTCGAAATTACACATAAAGTAGCCGAGCTACCAAGCACCACGCAAATTGTATCCATGATTGCGACTGGTCAGGTGCAGACCTCCCTCAACGGCGTGGTGGTCCAGAACGGACTGGCGACCACGCAAACCAACAACAAGGCGGCGACTGGAGAAGAAGTGCCTCAGAATATTGTCATTACCACTCGGCGGCAGTACTTGCTGCCGGACGATGCGATTGTCTACTGCAACTTCAACCAACTGTACAAAATCGATCCACAAACCCTTCAGTCCTGGGTGGCTATTCTGAGAAATGTGCCCAAGTCGGTGTTGTGGCTGCTGCGGTTTCCGGCTGTTGGCGAGCAAAACATTAAGAAATCTGTTAGCGACATGGGTAGGACCGTTTGGACCTTTGGCGTTTCGATGGGAATTTTTGTTTATTTGAAATTCGTTTCGATTTGTTTTTAGGCATTTCGCCCGAAAGAATTATTTTCTCAAATGTGGCTGCTAAGGAGGAGCATGTGCGGCGCGGACAATTAGCCGACATTTGCCTGGACACCCCGTTATGCAATGGACACACAACTTCTATGGACGTCTTGTGGACGGGAACACCTGTGGTTACCTTACCGGGGGAAACATTAGCTTCAAGGTGAGTTATCCACTTGAGTTTAAGGTTGAAGAAAATGATATATGAATTTTCCTATTAGGGTCGCCGCCTCGCAGCTGGCCACTTTGGGCTGTCCAGAACTTATTGCTAACACCCGAGAAGAGTATCAGGATATTGCCATACGCTTGGGAACAGAACGGGAATATCTAAAAGCCCTGCGAGCCAAAGTGTGGAAGGCCCGCGTAGATAGTCCATTATTCGATTGCTCACAATATGCCAAAGGTTTAGAAAAATTATTTTCACGCATGTGGGATAGATTTTCACAGAACGAACTTCCCGATCACATCTCTGCGGTGCTTGACAAATAAACTCAATTATTCGGCACTCTAACCAGCTTACATTTCGAAGGCGAAGACTTTGTGACATGCTACCAGAGCAAAGACTGGATCAAGAACAAGAATACAGATTTGGAATTATTTCGGTAATATCTTTGTGTTACAGCCATATATACACAGGCGTATATATGTGTTGCAATTATAACAACACACACACGACAGACAAACACGCGAACATAAAAACAAGAAGAGAACTAAACAAAAACTTTCTGAAAAGGAATATATATGTAGCTTTAAGAATTCAAATGTTTTTGATTTATTAATCCTCCTACAATTTACCCCAATTACCTTAAGACGTTATATTGTATTAGAAGCAAAAACAGTCGTCCCGCGGAGGGCAACTACGAGAAAAAATACGCGATGAATATAATTTCGCTGATTATTGTAAATCAATTTAAATCTATATAAAAGAAAAAACCTTGAATTTGACCTTAACTCGTATTTCTTCAAGCTCGAGCACAGCTACATCGACTGTCAGGCTTTCTGAGTTGGCATTAGATATTTATTAATGGAATTGAGTTCACACAACATTTATTTTGGGAATAATTTAGATTGAGATTGAAATTTGCAGTTTTCGTCGTGCAATATTTAACATTTATAATTTAACAAGTTCAAGCATTTCTAAGCGCAACTGCAGCTAGAGTGTTTAGCACAATCCTCCTTCGTCCTCTTCGTTGTCAACCTAAATTATATGGTGTATTAAAGTTGATGGTCTTGAATAAGATGTTCTTGGGCTATTACCTGGCCTTTCTCACTTTTCTCCAGTTTAAGTCCTTGCGGCAATGGAATGTTTTTGGCCAAGATCGAATACTCGACGTCCATGTGTCGGATGAATGGTGTGGCCAGCATTTTGGCGGCCATTTCGGCGTCTTCTTCGTCGAAGGCCAGCAGCAGGGTCTGAAGAGTGGACACTTCCTCGGGTTCGCAGCAATTTCCCCACTCCCTAAACGCCTTCTCGGCTTCGACAGAGTCGCCTCGGGCCAACTGCACCAGCACCAAAGCGACTACAAGTCGTCCAATTTGGCCGTACGACTCAGTTTGTTGGTACAAACCGATTTCTCTTCTTAAAGCGTGCGTGGCATCGTCGAATCTGCGCAGGAGAGAGCATCGATAAGTTCCCTAATCGGTGAGAAGGGTCATTATCTTACTTCCTCAACTTAACCAATATCCTGGAGATCTTAGCCGCGTATTCCGAGGCTTGACGAGTGGAGTCTTCAATCATAATCACCTCCAGGGCGTGCTGATAAAATCGAAGGGCCATATCAGGGTATTTCTGCTCAGTCAACTTGGCTGCCTTGTCCAAAGCCGTGGCCGCAGCTTCTGGAGAGCCATGCTGTTGATATAAGCTGCACGCCTTATTGGCGTACTCCTCCACTTCGAGTAGCTTGTCGGCATCTTTGGAAAGCAGAATAATCTGTGCAGATATGGCTTTGGTTAAAGCAAAACGATTGTGGGATGCAGTGCGGATTTACCTGTTCATACGACTTAGCAGCATGGAACCAGGATTTGTTGTTTTTGTAGCACTCCACGGCTTTCAGGAGGCAATCCTTGCTTTTGTCGTACGATTTTGCTATTCGGTAAGCGGTGGCTGCTCAAAAATACACGGATGTAAGGGAAGAAAGTAGAAAGGGAACTTAACTGTTTACATGCCTGCTTTGGAATACTCATCGGCAGCGCTGTCGTAATCCGGGACCCATTTGAGCAAAGAGGTTTTCAGGCTGCAATTAAATTGATGTAAAAAATTAGGAATGCGTTTGTGAATGAATCATTTCAAAAAGCTCAACTGCTTAGAATTATTGAATGCCGAGGAAGATCTGACTGGCATTGATGTTGGAATTACCTTTTCTCAGCCTGCCGGACCAGTTCCTCCGCCTCAGCTGTTTTTTTCGCGTTTAGCGACATTTGATGCTCGATTTTTCGTCTTTCTTGAAAAATCAATTATTTGTCAACAAAAAATTTCACCCACTCGCCTATCGATATGTTATCGGCGGCGCCAAAAAATCGCTGTGTAGTTGTAAAAAGCTTACCATTTAAGAAAAAAACCACTGAGCAATAATATTTAGTATTGGCAATTATTTCAGCTGCTAGTTAGATTCTGTGATTGGCGATGAAGGTTATGGTAGCAATGTGGCCCTGGCCTGTGAAATGAAATGATCTTTCCTTCGTGGAGGCAACCAGTTAATATACCGAAAGACGTGGACCCCAAAATGTTAAGTTGCTTTCGTATTTTTATTTATTTTGGCAAAAAGCACATTTAGCGTAAAATAGAAGCTCAAGCATTTTGATATTTCCTTATCAACATGGCCCAAACATCTGGGTAGCGAGTCTGTAAAAATGCAGTAAGTTTCTGGGCGTTCTGAGCTTGCTGTGGGGAACAGTTTCGACATTTCCGGGTAATCACTTCTGGTAGTGCGGCTATAAAAAAGACAATCATGTTAGGAAACTCAGTTTCACGAATTCTTAATGGGATTAAATGTTTTTTCCTGGTTGGTGACTTATACCTTTTAGCTGCCGTCCCAGTTGGTCGCAGGGACTTTTCTCGAGGATGCACATTATCTGTCGACTGACAATTACTTGGTTGTTTAATAGTTTATTTATATTCTTCTCATCAGCCTGGACTTGTGACGAAAAAATTAAAACTATTAAAATAATATTAACCAAAAAAAATGTAATTCGGTTTATTGCAATCATCACGTCTGATTTGACCCTATAGTAGAACTTGCATCCGTCGGATGACTGTGAAAACTGTTAAGGGGGTCAAGAGCCTGTGTATCCAAGATTTTGGAGCATGCGCGTTCCTTTCAGTTACAGGGTGTCCCTCAAAATTATAAACTGAAGTTCTGTAAGTTTTGGTTTTTATTAAAGCCCGGCTTTTCAACAAAACTAAAACGAATATATGAAATCCTTTGTTCAAGTCATCGTGGCTTCCGAGTTCAACACAAATCTTAAAATGCATGTGATTACTACAGAGTTAATTGTTCAATAAGATGGCTTACCTATTTTTTAGCAAGCGTTGATAGTTGCACAGTTTCCCCAGCCTCCAAGTGTTTAATGAGGCGATATAAGGCAGCAGCCTCTTTGATTTTACTGAATCCCACGCAGAAAGCTTCAATTTCAATAAATAACTCCTAGAAGCCAAAGAAGTTTAAAATCATATACTTGGAAATTTTGTACTTTCCTACCTTGACATTAACAATCTTATTTCGAATTAAAGACTGCAGAAAAACACAGACTAGTCGCACCAAGCGCGACTGCATATATTTGTCTTTTACATTTTCACAGGTGGATATACAATTGCTAATATACAAGTGGATAAATTCAGTTGGCAAAGGCCCAGATGTTGTCAACCTGCAACAGCGTCAAAACTAGAATTTGAGAGCCACAATACGTTCAATATCGCAGTTACCTGTTCACAACTTCCATGGAGTGCAGAGTAATATCCATGTTAACCAAAATATGAAAATATTCGGTGATATCCGAATGCATCATAAGCCGTAAAAGGATTTCAATTGAAATGAGGGGGTTATTTTCAACCAATTGGGGAAGCTGAAACAAAGATACTCCTATAATTATCCAATGATCATTGACTTATGAAGAATTCTACCTTGGTAGGTGTGAGGCCATATTGTCGAGCTATATTCCGATTCGGTTTGAGCAGATCATCAAAGAGAATCTGTTGATCTTGAAGGCTAAGGGGCTGAATAAACGCCTGCTCTATTAAGTGCTTCATGTTAGGTGTAACATAGTTGGATTTGTCGTACAGAACATTGTGGGTTTCGTTTTTGGACAAATTAAACCAGAGTAGTTCATCTTCGAAGTCTAGAAGAGGGGGCGCAATGGAAATAAACATTTTGGGAGAATACCAAAGGTGGTTTAAACTGGTCACAGTAGGGTTCCCTGGAAATCAAAACAATATGGTTTATTTTCTCAGCTGCTGGAGAGTCCGAGATCGCATGAGGATGACCATTTTGGCCGATTGTCTGTCACCAGGACAGTGGCGCGCTTAGACGAATCGTACATATTTTCCTACTTACAGTTTATTTTCCATGCGATCTTTTTGAATTATCGTAGTCTATTGGTGTTTTCCTCAGTATTCTTCAGATTGGGGCTGAGAGAAGTCCTTTTGTATTACCTTAATATTTCAGCTATTGTTCAAAAATTTATATTCTATGTTTACGTGCTCTGGACTCTTTTCGCCTCTTCTTCTTGCTCGCGGACGGGCTGCCAACTATGTAAAAAACCGGCCTCATTTGAAATTTTCAATCTCTCATTTTATACTTTTGTTTTAGATAACAGATATTGAACTTTAATTGCACTGGGCTTTTAGAAGTTTGTTTTTTGCTTTATTTAAAAAAAAAAAAAAAAAAACATAATATCGGGTCCGTCCAGCTACAACTATCGATAATACTCATGTCGTCATCGATTTAATATCGACGATTTTCAGGTGTTGCAGCTAACAACAACAACGTGAGCGTGAGCTTCGCATGAAATTAGCTACAAATGGATCGAAATAAGGGCTCTGGTTCGAGTCGTGCCCCCAAAAAAGTCCCATTAGGTGGAGAACTGTTTGCACTCGGGACAAAAAGCGGTCGCGATGAGTCCAAGTCGAAAATCTTGCCACGGGGCATCCCAACGACGGCCTCCGGCGACCGCAAGCGCGAGAGGGACTCATCAACAAGTATCTCAAATCCCAGCAAAAGGATGCGCACCAGCCTCAAGGAACCCGGCAGCGAAATCACCACTAGCAGCAGCCAATATGAAGTGTGGGAGCAATACGCCATCGAATGCGATTTGTCTACTCTAATTGAGAGCATATATGCTTCAGTTGAACAAAACGATGTGGATAACGTTATCAAGCTCCTCTGTGGTACAATAAAACACCTGGCCTCTTCCTCTCGAGCTAAAGTGGATAATGTGGCCATCCTGGGTCTGATGTACGTGGCCAAAGTGCAGCCGCAGTTCTTTAACAACGACATTGTAGGCTGCGCTTTGTTATCCTTCCTGCGACGTGAGGCCAATGTTAAAATGCGTTATAACATTAATCTGCACATACTCTTCGCCAATCTAATAGCAAGAGGATTCATTGAAGTATCTCAATGGCCAGATATCTTTCTCCGAACCTACATAGAGGACGCAGTCAATGAACGGTTTTGGGCGGACAACGAATATTGCTCTCCCTTCGTTAAAAACATATGTTCGTCCTTCAAGACTCGGATCCCGCCATTAAGCCTGCTGCGTTGGGACGTCAACATCATGCCCTCCGGCCAGACCCAGCAGCACAGAGATAACGTCACCATTGACGACGACTCGGGAGACAATTCCACCCAAAGCATGGATGCTAGTCCCTCATTAAATGCTGATCTTGATCAAGCCACCGATGCCATTTGTGCGGTCAAAAGACGGTTTTCAGAAGCCACTGTACAAAAGCTCGTTAGCGAGGCCATCAAGGACCAGCTAAACAAACGCCAGCAACAGGACAACTACACCAGAAACTTTCTAAAGTTCCTTTGCACAACGTCCGGAATCAGTGAAGTCCGCTGTCTAAGCATCTCACGCCTCGAGCTCTGGATCCACAACGGCAAGCTCGTGAAGTTTGCCCAACAACTGCTTTCCTACATCTGCTTCAACATAAAGGGAAAGAACGTCCAGGACAACGAAGTGCTAGTTGTCCTTATCAAAATGCGATTAAAGACGAAGCCCTTGATAAATCATTACATGTCGTGTCTCAAGGAAATGATCAATTTGCAGCCCGATATATTGAGCACCATCATGAAACTCGTCGTGCAGAATGAGCTCTCGAACACCCGTAATCCAAATAACATGGGGATGCTGGGTAAGCTAAAGATTGTCGTTGTTAAGCTTGATATTAAAGTTATGTCCTTGCAGCCACAATGTTTCAAACTTCGCCGGACCAGTCGGCTGTAACGCTGGCCGAAATCTATCAGGAATTCTTGCTCCTGCGAGAAGATTGCCTGCGGACGCTTCGAGTGTTCCTGAGGGAGCTGGTGAGGATGCTGCGCTTCGATGTGAACTTGGTGAAGTTCTGTAAAAGCTTTTTAAGCGAAAGAGAGGACCTCACCCCGCAAATAGAGCAGTTCGAGTTTAGAGAACGCATATTCCACTCCATGGTCGACATCGTCTGCCTCTGTATGTTTCTCTCTGCCACTCCCCAGGCCCGCGAAGCGTGTCTGTCACTGAAAACCAATCGGGACCTCAAAGACAACCAAGCCCTCATAAAGCTCTACAATCAGATGTCTCAAATTCATCTGGATGCGATTTCCTGGATGTACGAAACCGTGCCAATCGTTTTCAAAATTCAAGGCAATGAGTACAGCCAGGCCTTGCAGAAGTTGCTGCTGCTAGACAATCCTGAGCAGTACTCCCGTTGCGACCAGTGGCCGTCGGAGACCGAAAGAGGGGCCATTTTAAGAATGATTTCCGAGACTCCCATCCATGAGGACACTCTGCTGCGCATCATTCTGATTGGCATAACAAAAGACATCCCGTTCTCCATCGCCAACACCTTCGATGTGCTCCTGCTTGTGATTAAGCGGGTTTCGGGAATGAAGGCCTCGAACTTCCCCGCAGTGCAGGCGAAGAAGTTCGATATCATAGACTTTCTGTTCAGCATGTCCGAGTATCACCACCCAGAGAACATTCGGCTGCCATCCGACTACGACCCACCAAAACTGGCCATCGTGGCCTTCTATTGGAAGGCCTGGCTGATTCTCCTCATGATTTCCGCCCAGAACCCGACCACTTTCGGCGCCTTTTGCTGGGACCACTATCCGACCATGAAAATGCTAATAGAACTCTGCATTACCAGTCAGTTCAATACCTGCATGGCCACCAAGGACGAGCTTCAGGTAAGCTTTTCATTGCCGCTTTGCGAAGAAGACTAATTAGAACTTTGCAGATAGCAACTGTGGAGCGCGATCACATCCTGCAATTCGAGACCTATCTAGCCGCACAGACCACGCCACATGCTGTCATCACCGAGGACAACGCCATCCTGATCACCCAGCTCATGCTGATGGACCCCATGGGGGCCGCCCGTAAAGTACCCAACATGGTCTTAGACCAGCTTAAGTTTCTCAACCAAACGTACAAGTTGGGCCATCTGTTCTGCCGCTGCCGCAAGCCCGATCTCTTGCTCGACATAATCCAGCGGCAGGGCACCACGCAGTCCATGCCTTGGCTCTCGGATTTAGTGCAGAACAGTGATGGAGACTTCAGCCATTTACCAGTGCAATGCCTGTGTGAGTTTTTGCTGTTCAATGCCCACAATATCAATGAGGAGAACAGTCGGGATGCCGAGTTGGTGAACTTTCTACGCAATCTGATAATGGACTCGAGCTTTAATTCCCACTTCACGCTCTGCGAGCTTTTGGACTACATCTTCCGTCGCTTGTCTTCTACGGTGAAACAATCGAGACTGGCGGCCCTGGCGGGCCTAAAGATCATTTTCAAAAGTTCTAATGAATACGAAAACGAGTGGCTGATGAAGTCGATTCAACAAATCCCGCACCTCAACGAAGTCAAGCCGTACATAATTCCGCAGCTGCGTGCTGCTTGCCAGGTCGAAAACTGCCCCGAGTTGATTATGACCTACATTCAATTCATCACGGCCAACACCCTCAACGACCCGGTCACCGAAATGCTCGATCATGTCATTGACATGGCTCAGTTGATTGTGGAGCGCAGCACCATGTTCCAGCACATAATCATTTCCCAAGAGGACTACAATACGAACCCCGACGAGAACCGCATCCAAACCCTCAAGTGTCTGTTCGTGATGTTCAACAACTATATCATTAAGCTGAGGGAGTTGCACGAGCCGTACGAGTGGACGGAGTATCCGGACCTCTTGATGGTCCGCTTTGATGACGGCGTGCAGCTGCCTCTCCACATAAACATCATCCACGCGTTTGTCATTCTGCTCACCTACTCAAACAGCAATATGCCGGAGTCCATACCGATTCTGGACTACTGGTTTCCTCCGGGCCGGCCGGCTCCCGTTGCCTTTCTGCCCAGCATGCCCAATGAGCCCATGCAGCTGCTGCCTGACTGGCTGAAGCTCAAGATGATTCGCTCGTCCGTGGACCGTTTGATCGAGGCGGCCCTCCACGACCTCACTCCGGATCAGATTGTGCTGTTCGTCCAGAACTTTGGCACTCCGGTTAACTCGATGTCCAAGCTGCTGGCCATGCTGGACACAGCCGTCCTCGAGCAGTTTGATATGGTGAAAAACGCCATCCTTAACAAGGCCTACCTGGCTCAGTTGATTGAGATCCAGCAGGCTCGTGGCGCCAAGAACGGCCACTACACGGTCCAGGCCCTGGACTTGCATTCGCACTCCCAGACGGTGCCCGACCTGCCAAAACTGAACGTAAACGTCTTGGAGTATACGGAAATTGCTGACTACGACGACAGTTCAGGGAAGGACAGGGACAACCTGGCGGAGTTAGGTTCCCTGATTTTTGGTACTGACGAAGAGATCGAGCCCACGGCGGCTGCCACGAGCACCTACCGAAAGTCAGTCCATGAGTTTCTGGACGTTGCCACTAATGTAAATGAGAAATCCGACCTCCTCAAATCTGTGTCCGAGTGGGGAAAAGGCAAGGGCATCGTTAAAAGCGGTCATGCCTGCACTCTGCTCAGGTCCATCTTCCACTGCAAGCTGCCGGAAGTTAGCTACCATGCGTTTGAGAGCATTTTGTACAAGAAACCTGAGCGGCTAGATGCGGACCTCGCCCCTGCCAACCAGTCGTATGTGGACAGTCTGCGGATAATGCTGGGCAACTCGAACCAATGGCGCTACAGCAGGGAGAACCAAAAGAACCTGCAGCTGCAGAGAAAGAAGATAATCAGGGAGATCATAGAGAGCAACAAGCAGGGCGTCCACAGCAGCGCCGAAAAGGATAAGAGCTTGCTCTTCCACAATGGCCTCTTTATCGATTGGCTGGTGGAAGTTGATCCCGAGATCGTCAGCACGCCAATTTTGAAGGAGAGATTCTTGTTCTCGAAATCCTGCAGTGAGTTTAGATTCTACTTGCTATCGCTTATAAACCATCAAACCAACTGGGACACTATAGAGAGAATATCGCAGCACTTGTTCAAGGAGCATTGCGCGGAATACGATTACAGCACGATCCTCAACTACTTCGAGGCCTTGACCACCAACCCCAAACTGTGGAAGGGCAGGGAGAGGTTTCTGTCGAAGAACGTCCAGCCCAATGGGCTTTTTGTGCTCAAGCCGGCGGAGTTGGATCCGTTCACTCAGTTTATTCTGAATGAGGGCACGGCTGAGTTAAGCGCCAACAATTCGAACTACGACTACAAGCTGTGCTCGCGGATGAATCTCTTCTTTAAGCTCACCGAAAAGGAAAGGGGCTCCCTTGTGAAAATAGTGGAATACGTGGAAAAGGGCCAGGCATCCGAGTCCCTCAAGCTCCACGTCCTGCAGCAGTTGTATATAATGTACCCAAGAATCAAGTTCCTGCAGGCAAATAAGTTCACCGAGCATTCTTATAAGCTGCAGTCGCTGAAAGGATGTCAGGCGGACAAGATCTCCAACAACCTGATTACCTGTTTGGGTAGTCTGATGGCGAAAAAGGATTTCGAGACGCTTTCGACGGATACTGAATTGCTGATCCGTAAACTGGCCGCTTCCCATCCTTCGTTGTTCCTGAGACAATTAAGTGTTTTGTCCTCCGTGATGCAGGGCAGAGCTCAGAACAGCATGAAAGCCCTGAGAGAGGAGCATCACTTCCATCGATTTGTGCAAATCTTGCGCACCTTGGAGCTCCTGCAGCCCGTCATTTTCGAGGATGTTTATAAGCACGATATTCAGTCCACGCTGTCGTGCTACTTTACGTTCTTCAAGCACCACAGCTACGTGAAGGAGGCCTGTCAAATGCTAATCAAGTTTGTTCAGGTTCTGCAGGCCTATATAAATGTGAATCCCACCAGTGCCTTGCTCTTTATAGAGCAGTACGTGGGAATATTAATCGAGTTGGCCGCCAAGTACAGGACGATTGGAAAGTTGCAAATGCTGGTCCAGTCGGTTGCCCTACTTCAACATAAGTCCAACGCAGGCTATGAACTGGATGATGAGGAAGTTAAGGTGGAATATGACCTGGACGATCATTCTGACGAAAAGCGTTCGAATAAGGTCGTTGTGAGTGACGGAGACTCGATGGAGGGCAGTTGTAGCCAAGCCCCGGCCGATGCGGTAAGCAAGGGCTCTTCGGTTTTAGCCGTGGGCTCCTTCCACAGATCCAACTTTGCAGAGATTTCTCCACACTTCCTCAGCTTGATCAGGGTCATTCAACAGTCCAATATTGAGGATGTGGTCCTAGGACCGCTGCAAGAAATCGAGAGCATTACTTCCAAGCGTTTCGTATTCATAAATCAGTTGTTTGAGCGTCTTTTGGATCTGATATTTTCTCCAAGCGCCCAAATCAGATCGATAGCTTTCATAATCTTAATTCGTCACTTGAAGCACAATCCGGGTAATGCGGACATCAACTACTGCACCCTGAATGCCTACATCCAGTGCCTGCGGGATGAGAACTCATCTGTGGCCTCGACTGCCATCGATAACCTGGCGGAGATATCCATTTTGCTGCAAGAGCATGCCGTGGAGATTTTGTCCGTGGCATTCTCACTCGGCATCAGATCCTGCCTGAATACCAGCACTCAAATACGAAAGGTTTTGCAAACTCTTATGGTCCAGCACGGTTATTAAAACCAATATAAATATCATAAATAATGTTTAAGCGTAGTGCTTTAGTATTTCGTTTAAAGAGCTTATTTTTGTAAATTTAAATAAAACTTTGTGTTATTGTCTTTAAAAGTGTTTGCCTAAAAGTAACGGACATTCTGGCGCCTGCGCACGCAAGCATCTGAAAATTAGCTTTCAAAATAAAATATTTTAAATTTGATTAGGTTTAATTGGACACTAGGGAATCCTGCCCACACAGTCTAAAAAATAAAACGGCTCTCAAGAGTTTTACGTTTTCAAGAACAAACGTGAACATGACAACCCGGGTTGCTTGATTGTGCAGAAATCAATTAAATTGGCACATAACCTGTGTCGTTTTGCGGTTGTCGGTAGTTTAATTGCAAATTATATTTTCTTTGTTAGAGAGGATTTGTTATCCTTTCTAAAAAAAAAAAAATAAAGCTCTTTTCATTGACCCCAAAAGTAGCGTGGACTTGACAACCCTAGAGAATTTGTTTTTATTGTTTTTGTAATTTTTATGCAAAGTGTCGGGACGGGAACTTGCCTAGTTTTTATAGCTTTATCGGGCTTTTGCAAAAACCTCGTATTTAATTTAGTTTAATAGCTTTATTTACAATGCTAGTCAACAAAATGTATTACGTGCTTGTATTCTTAAAATTCCCGTATAGTGTATTTTAAGTAGACCACAAATTAATCGTAAGCCTGTGTATTGTATCAGGTGCCCTCGTTCTCCGCGTCATAATCGAAATGGGAAAGCACATCTTTGATACCGTATATAAAAAACACAATAAGACTTTCCCGGCCAACGTGAACATGTACAGCTTAAAGGCCAAATCTCAATCGCAGTCCGAGGAGCAAGAAAATGTGACGCTGATTGTAAACCGACGAAATTCCGTTCGCCCAAAACAGCGAAGGTGGGCGATGCTCCACCTGCATAAGAAGTTGGCTTTGTTGTTGTTGTTATTCCTGATAATACTGATTATCGCCAACACAGATCTATTGTTTCAAAAGAAATTGTTCTCCGTTTTCCTCTCGAGCCGCCTGCAAGAACAAGACCAGAACCACAAATCGATTGAGAAGACCCAGCAGAGGCCGTTTTACATCGAAAGCACTTCGTCGGAGAAGGAAACCTTTGTGCCTGCACTAAAGCTAAAATCATCCCATTTACTTAATTACTCTTCGGTGCACCTGGACCACCCCACAATACACACATCCGACTTCAATATATTTGTAATATACACTCGGGAAAACTACCATCTGCACATGAAATTCGATCTTTTCGTGCACAGTTTGCTAAAGCACACGAGTGCCCAGCTTCATCTTCACATAATCACGGACAGAAATAGCGAGGGATCGGTCCTCGAGATCCTTCAGCGCCAGATTAGGCGTTTTAGACGCAGCATTATATACACAATGTATGATGTTAAGGCTTGTTCCGCCATCATCCAGGACATTGCTTCCCAGTTGTCCCCGTTCTTTACATCCACGCCGAACTCGTACTACAGTGACTCGCTGTTCTTTTTGTCACTGGGCCTGCACAGGATTGCAGACGCCAGCCTGAGTCGAGCAATTCTTTTGGACTGTGATATAGTCTTCCGCTCAGATGTACGTCAACTGTTTGCCGAATTTGAGCGTTTCCTGCCATATCAGTTGTTTGGGCTGGCGCCAGAACTGACTCCGGTATACCGTCATATATTATATCGATATCGCTTGAAGTTCCCAGCCACGATATTCGGGAACTCGTACTATCCAATGCAGCGCGGCAAGGAAAAGGCGCTGGCCGAAACGGCCAGCCATTTACATGTGCGCCACGGATACCCTGGCTTAAACTCGGGAGTGGTCCTCCTCCATTTGAATCGCATACGAAACTCCAAAGTGTATTTGGAGAAACTCACGCAATCCGAGGTGCAGCGACTGGTCACCAAATACTCCTTCAAAGGGCATCTCGGCGATCAAGACTTCTTCACTTTGCTGGGGTACGAGTACCCGAATTTGATCTACAGACTCGACTGCGTCTGGAACAGGCAGCTCTGCACCTGGTGGAAGGACCACGGCTACAGTGACATATTCGATGCATATTTCCGCTGTGAGGGTATCATTAAAATGTATCACGGCAATTGTAACACCCGCATTCCAGAATAGCAAGTAAGACCGATAATAAAACCCAATAAATAAATCTTCGCAATTGTTTGTGTTCTTTCCTCTCTATTTATGACCTTTATGATCCCTGGTCATCGGAATTACGTGCCTTGATTCCTACTGGTCTGATGATGAAGCGCAGCGAGCTTAATTGATTTCGATCTTCAGATTTTATATTTGCTAATGTGATATTTCCAACTATCCAACTATCATTATCGTACTGATGTCACGGATTTCAGGGACACGTCGATGCTAATTGAATGCGAATGAACTGAGTACTCTCTAGCTCTCTGGGGTACAAATGAGGAGATTAACAGTCATTTATGGGTCCGGGGAAAAAAAACTACGGCACATGAGTTAACAACTTATTTATTTATTCGCCCTGCTTAAAATACCCTTCCTTATCCATCTTGTCCTTCATCTGCTGACTGGGTAGTTACACTTTGATGCCGACTTCGGCAGCCTGGGCCCTGTACCGCTTAATGTAGGTATCGTCGGGATCGTATTTGGCCTGCAGTTGCTTCCATTCGTCCTTCTTGTTTTCGATCAGAAAGCGTATAACCTTGTCGGTGGTTTGCTTTTGCCGCTCACTGCACTTGCTGCACTCAGTTTTCAGGGCATCCGGCAGAGATGTTTTCAGCTCTCGCCCTTCCGGAGTGCACCTCCCTGTGTCCAGCAGGCACTTTAAGTAGTTGTTGAACAACCGATCCGATTTCAGGATCTCATCCACATCGATGTTGTCGTATTTGGTGGTGTACTTCTCCTCGGCAGCCACGAAGACGACCAGAGCGCATACGCAAACGAGGAGTTTCATTTTAAAATCGGCTGCAATGGATAAGCGAATGGATTGTAAATCACAAAAGTCCCGCAATGCGAGTTCAGTTCAACTGTCGATCGAATAAGTCTCTACAGGAAGCCGAGTGCTGCCGGCATTGGGCGGGCTAAATGCAGTTTCACACTAATTATATAGATAATAGGAAGATTTTTAACGAGTCGGATTCGTTATAACGAACTTAAGCTTAATAGTAAGTTCAAGGTTCGCCCACGAGACACACAAAATACAATATTATTTCTATATGACAGAGGCATATTCAGCGGACCACTGAAGCGATTCATTCTGCTTGAATTCAAACCTTGAATACATAAAATGAGTCTATACTTGTTTGCCGTTGTCACTTAGTCACCGACGGAGACCTTCATGCATGTTAAAAATGAGGACAGTGCGGCTTAAAGAAGTCTGACTTCGACCGGATAAGCCTCACTTTTTTCAGTCTTAATCTTTGAATAAAACGCATATACAGTTTCCTATTCTAAGCAAACTCTCCGAAATCCAAGCATTGCGCAATTATATCGCACTTATTGATTTTACAATTTCGCTACAAATCAGCATTACACGGACCGCGGGCACTTAATGGAAGCTTATTAATATTTTTATTTTGTATCCAGCCGACATGTGGGTAAGTCGGCAGCCAACCAACTTACTTCGGATCAAGGCACTAAAACTAATGTGCATAGATGAAAAAGCGCAAACTAACTGATCGAGATTTCATCGAAGTCTGCTTTTATAGCCGCTCGGCGTCGTTAACTTTAGACTTTAAAACGTAAATACTAGGAATTTAAACTAATGATTAGTGAAGGTAGCTTGTAAAGCTTATACAATTTTCCCTAATACAACTGTAAATAAAACAATATTTGCAGTTGTGTGCTATAAAATCTGGGATCTGTCTTGCCCCCAAAATATCACCGATACAAACATTTTAAATAAAATAATTTAATTTTTAGGAACACTGTTAATGTTAAGGAATCTTAATTTGTGGTTCCATTGCATTTAAGGTTATTAATTTAATTGTATTGATGACGCAAATACTAAGGTCGTGGAGAAAACTCCCCTCATTAGAAATATAAAGAATGTTCTTTGTGTAAGTATCTTTAATTTACATACAGAAGACAAATTCCATGCGTTCCCAATATGAGAATTATTTAGTCTCCTATGAGTCAGAAAAGGTAAACTACTCCCGAATGCAATTATCCATAACTGTTGATGAAATTAAATCAAATAGTAGATTTTGCTCTTACTAAATGTTTATATGTATATATTCGTGAATGTGCCTGTTTGCATTGGCTCAGGCCCAAGATCAGAGATCAGTGAGCTTATTCCATCATGCATCTGTCCCCTGTGCTCGAATTTTTAATTTATTTATGGAAAAATACATTAAAATGTTCTCCAATTGGCAATAACGGGTTATTTGATTTCTTATGGTACCATTTTTTTATCGCCGTTTGCTACTTATTGTTGGGCCCAATATAAACTTATTTAGCGTTGTGAATGCTTTTCTAACACGATTTATTGAACGTCCCAAAATTGTTGTAAATTAGGTACAAAACTAGCCGCCAATTTATTATAATTGTATATGAGAACAAGGTGGCAACTCTTTCGGATTTCTCTATGTTTTGTTGTTCAACACTATTGCAACGCCGTCAAAAATGAAATCACCGGCCTAGGTACGCGGGAAAAATTAATTGGCGTCTGTTTTGAGATTTTCGAACAACGACTTATTCAATTTCCGGCTGGCCGTGCTTTGCATTGAGGCACTATTCCAACCGCCATGGAGAGGAACGAATTGGCCAACCTGACCAGTGAATCCCCAGAAACTCGAATGCAGACGCTGGAAAAAGTCGAAGCACACCTACTCCGTTCCCTGCCCGGCAGGAGCATAGGCCTAAAGCCCGTGTTTCTGGTCAAGCAGCTCATTCGATGGTTCAGTTTCACACCGCCCAAGGCCGCCGACCGAGTACTGCGCCTGCTCCTCGACGTTTTGAGCTCCGAATGCGGAAGCCTTGTGATGCGAAAGATGTCCTGCAAACGCCTCAACGCGGAGCTGGAAAAGGTTCGAATCTTGCTGCACGGAACGGACGCTGCACGCGTCTTTGAACTGCTCGACAACTTAAACGAAGTACTTTTGAAAAACAACAACAACTCCAACGACAGTGCCAAAACCAAGTCCACCTTAGTATCTAGTGACGATGACGCTTCCAACGAGGATATTTCCAGTGCATCCGAGACTCAATTTTACCTAAAAGCTGATGACTACGAAAAGCCTTGGACCCAAGCCAGGGATGACGATGTTAACACCCTCAAGATCATTGTCGACTCACTGTCGCCGGCCAAAGTGGACAAGCCAGAGCTTAAGGCCAATCTCACCCATCTGCTGGTCAAGCTCAGCGACTACCCAGCCGAGTATTTCCTGCAGAAGCCCCACCTCTACCTGCATCTGCTGCTGCTGCAGAAGAACGAAAGCGAAGAGCTCCTGCTGCACATAAACAGAGTGCTGATTGCCCTGCTCAAGCAGCTGCAGCGCAGAATTCTAGAGCGAGAGCACAATTTCTGCGTGAATGTGGATGCCTCTGTGGCTGCCTCAGCGCCTTCGCAACTGCGCATAGCCAGCGCCTTGAACGCTCTCTTCAATGCCAGTCTAGCCAAACTGGCCGCCACTCTGACGGAGTACAGTCCGCAGCAATGGCACCTCTTGCAGCTGGCGGAAGAAGTCATTCGCACCCACGATGTCCATGGCACTCCCCTTCCCGAGCCCCACCTCAAGCAGCTGGGCCACCTCACCACAAAACTTATACGCATGTGCCTCAAAACTGGCTTCAATGTGGCCGGTCTGGCTGCCAACCTAACTAGCCTAAGGCTCCCTCGTCTCCTGTCCCTAAACTTGAATGGCCTCCTGCAAAACGGTATTGCCCTGACCCTGCGACACGATCAGAGTTTCAATAAGACAGTGGCCAAGGCCCTGATTCAGCCAGTGCTCACCGACACTCCCTACCTGATATGCCTGCCAGACCGCATTAACCCCCTGGCCCATTTAAGGCAAGTGATAGGGAACTTTTCCGAGGACGAATGCATCATCGTGCGTCTGAAGCAGGCCTACAGCGCGGCGCTGGCCCAGCTCCGACCTGAGAGCCAACTGCCACCAGAAAAACTGCTGGCAATACAACGCCAGGTCTGCCTGGTGGTCACCCAAATGGGCAGCCAGCTGCTGCTGGAGCAGCTCTTCAATGCAATCGTGGAATGCATCCCCCTCTACGCCACGCAGGCCAAGCTGCGCCTGGAGTCGGAGGCGCTGCTCAACACGCTCCTCGACCTGCCCAACGACCGCCTCCGCAGTTGGGTCTTCCAGCGGCTGTCGCGCACTGTAGCCGAGCATTTCCATGCGATCATCAACAAGACCAACTTCAAAATGGCCTGCAACAACGTAGACCTTATCAAGCGCCTCATTTTCGGCGTGCCCTGGAACGGGCTGCTGCTTCGGAAGGTCCTCGAGCGCTGTGAGGACCAGCAGCCACACGTCAAGCAGTGGAGCGTGGACATTATCACGATCGTTCTCAAGCTGGGCAATGTGTTGAGTCCCGACGACTTTACTGCCGTTTCCCGCATTCTGGGCCCCCTCATGCCGCTGGTGGTGGCCAAGTCCGTGCTCCTGCCCCAATTGCATGAAATCGCCTGGCATGTCTTGGAGCCGGACAACAACTGCCTGCAGCCGCCGGACCTACTTCGCGGAAACGTCTGCTACATGTACCATCCGGATGCGGACCACCGCAAGGAGGCCACGGCCCGGGTGGCCTACATACTGCAGTGCCAGGACCATGAAAACAAGCTGGAGCCGCCCATGGAGAACGTAAGCGTGGACGTGTTCTGCCTGGATCTGCTGCTGGTGGACCCTCCCACCCCGTACAATACAATTTTCGCGGAGCATGCGCCGGGCGGGCGACAGAAGGAGAAGTGCGTGGACTCCTTGCTGCGGCTGCTGGAGGGCAGCGACATAAAGCCGGCTATACGGCGGTCTACGCTCACCCAGTTGAATGTGCTGCTAAAGGATTGGACAGCCACGAGCGCCTTTGCGGAGCGCAGGGGCTTCAAGGTAGCCTTGGAATCAGTGCTGGAGCCGCTTAAGCGGGGAAACCCCCTCAGCTCTACGGAGACTTTGGGGCCGGCTGTGGAGATCTTATTGAAGTTCCTCATCAACAGCGAGTCCTTCCGCCGGCTGGCCTCCGAGGCCGTGGAGGTTCTGGTCTGTCTGTTGCGCACGGTTTTCCTGCTGCCTCACGAGTTCGGCTTGCGTCACAGCGTGGGTGTGGCCGTGTTCCAAATACTCTTCCACGACTGCATCACAGCCTCGGAGAGGGAAATGTGTCTTAGCACTGACTTAGGAGGTCTGCTGCTGCCGATGGCCCATAAAGTGGACTGCTCCGTGCCGCCTTCACCCGCCACGGAGGGTCTGTCCCTTCAGGACCACATCAAGCAGTCGCTTTTCGAAGGCAACGACGAGGTGGCCCAGATCCATTGGCGCATCTTTGTGGCCCAAGAGGTGTGCCGCTCGTCGACAGACATCTCGCTGCAGCCACTGGAGCGACTGGACATTTCCGCGGCCTTGAAGATCCAGTCCACCGACTTGTGCCTGGTCCAGGTCAGCGATGTAAGCCAGCAGTTGAGCCACTTTCTCAGGGAGGGGGCCAACGCCACGAATCACAAGGACCTAGAAAGAATCGTTGGCATCCTTCAGCTCTGCCTACAGTGCGCGCCGAACAACGTCGACCGGGAGCTTTGCGAGGGCCTTTGGAATCTGCTACATCGCTATATACGGCTGACCCCAGGCAGTGAGCGGGACCGTCAGATCTACTCCACCCTCCTCGAACTGTGCCTGCAGTGCTTGCGCTGCGAGATCGTGGAGGTGGCCGAAGGACTATATCGCGAGCTGGACAGCGATCCGCATCACAGCTTCCTGGTGCTTCTGAACGAACGGACGCAGCCCTTGGAGATGATCTACTTGGTGAGCGAGTGCCTGGTGGAGCTGCAGCGCCACGTGCAGTTCCCCAATGCGGGCTTGAATGGCTCCCTCTTCCAGACGCTAAGTGGCCTGGCTCGCCGCTACTTCGAGCTGCGAGAACTGCCCCAGGTGAGGTGCCTGCTGCGGACCCTGCGCACGCTCAGCGAGAGGGACCTGGACCTTGGGGAGGCTCAGTCCAGAGTAAGTCGTTGGACCGGACCAGCGGTTTTCTTGGTTAATTTTGCGCGTTTTTTTGCAGCAATTCGCCAAACACTTCGTGCAGCTGTCCTGCGACCTGCGCACGTCCACCCAAACCGGGGCCCAGTGGCAGAGAGATTGCCTGCGGATCATCTGCCAGCTGCATGCGCAAACCCAGCACCAGCCGCTTGCCAGTGACAGCTTCTCCTTGAAGGTTCTGCGCTACCTGCTGGGCCTGGGCGCCCACAGTGATGGGGAAGTGCGGGCCCTGGCCTGGGTGTCCATGGCCCACTGGGTAGCCCTCTGCGGGCGAAGCATTTGCGAGCTGCTGGACCAGCTGGACTTTCTGCCCGGAGGCCTGCCAGCCTGTTGCCTTTCCACCCTGATGGACGACTACGAACTGATGCTGGTGCGCACACTGGCCGGGCAGGTGTTTATACAACTGATGCCTCATATTGGGGCGGGGGCCTCGGTGGCTCTGCTGGAACGACATGACTTCATGAGGAGGGCTTACGCAGGCCTGAGTTTGCTGCAGTTCGACAAATGCCAGGACCAGGCCAGGTTGCCACCCAGATTGTGCGGCTTGTCCTCGACCTACTTGAGCGTGTGCCTGCGACTGGTGGTGCTCGAACCCAAGTGGTGCGCGGCTCTTTGCGAGCACAGCTTCGTGAATGCTCTCAGCGATGTGGTGAAGATGCCGCTGTTCTTGGATCAAAATCACCGCCTGGAATACGTGCAGCTGTGCGTGCAGGTCTTCGAGTTGTACTCGCAGTGCTACGAAGACAACTTTGATTATCTGCAGCGCACGATTTGCCGGGACCCCGCTTTCTTGCACTGCTTCGTGGTGATGCTGGGCGAGGTGTTCTTCGTCCACAAAAGGAATGATATGATGGTGTCCATGGTGAAGTTGGTGCTGGTGCTCTGCAAGGACGGCAATGCCTACTCCTACCTCTGCGAGGAATTCCGCCAGAACTCTGGCCTCTTGCTCGAAATGCTGATGGTGGGAGCCCAACCTGGACCCGTCGGTGGCCAGCTGCAGAGGCACATCCTGTCCCTAATGCCGCTGATGCTGACCAAGAGCCAGTCGGTGGACAGTGAGCTGGACCTGGTCCAGGTTTTGGAGGCCCACTCAGTGGGCCAGGGTGTCAACGGAAATGGTGCCTCGATGCTTTGCATGCAGCTCTGCCAGCTGTTTGACCAGTTTTATCCTCAAAAGACGTTTAATTTCCTGCAGGCCCCACAACCGCACCACCTGCAGGTGTGCGAGGCCCTGGGCATCCTGCTGAAACTGTCTCCCTCGGCCATCAAAGCTGCTGGCTCAAACCAGCTCCTCGGACGTGTGCTGGGCCTCATAGAGCAGTTCTTGGACGACCGGCAGATTGGCAATGCCACAGCCTACGTGCGACGTGTGGGCGCCCACAAGTCAAGGGATATCCTCAACAATCTGCTGGTCCTTTGCAACATGCTCGTGCACTGGCACAGCGCCCACCAGTCGGGCATCAGGCAGCCGGAAATGGCCAGCCGGGTAGTGCGTCTGCTGGTGAGGCTGTGGCCGTGGCTGGCGCATTCCGCTCACCTCAAGCGTCTGCTGGTGCAACTGGCCATTTTCATCACTGAGTACTCCTTTGAGGTGTGCAAGAAGTGCTCGACAGTCCTGCCGACCCAGTCGCACTCGCTACTGCAGCTGCTCATCCGCGTGGCTGAACAAGAAACCACGAAGAAGGAGGGGCCGAGTTCCTCGGCCGACAACGGCACTATACGGGCTGTCCTGCGGGTCCTCATGAACTGCTGCGCCTGCTCTGAGGGCCGCCTGACGCTGGCCAAGCACAATATCCTCAACATGTTTGACACGATCCTGCCGGCCAACGGCAGCGGCTCGCAGGGCCTCAAGGTGAAGCCGGAAGTCTTGCTGGCCTGGCTTAACCTTTGGGATGTGTACTCCCGCTATGAGACCGGGTCCAAGGCCTGCCATCTGCACGGCCTCATCTACGGGATACGTCGCTCGCCGCCTCTTAGCGCCAAGCGGATTCTCTGCCTGCGCATCTTAAGGAACATGTGCTTCGCTGGGGTCAACCGTGTACAGTTGGTCAACCTGACCGAATGGATTGATCTGCTGCGGGAGATTTTGGTGCAAACCGTGCAAATCAGCAGCGGGTCGGGCGAGCCGGCGCTTGCCTCCTGCGAGGAACACCACCTGGCCGCGCTCTGCCTGTGGAAGCTGTTTGGCTTCGGGGCCAAGTACAAGGCCATACTGCGCGGCACGAAACTGGCCAAGGTGGTGGCTAATCTGCATGAGAAACTGTGCGCGGATGGGGATGAGTTGAGGGCGACGCCATTCGCGGCTGAACTAAGGGGCGTCATAGAGAAGATCATCAAGGCTCTTAAGGATTAGGAATGGGAAGATGTGCGATGTTTTTTGTTGTTTATTAATTGTCTAAATACTTGAAGTGTACAAATTTAAAAGGGATTTAAGGGGTGTAAACAATCCAAGTGCAAGCTTCCTTAATTACAGTTATTATAATCTAATTCGTTCGGCTGAAGCTGTTTAAATCTGCTATGACCGCCAAGAATGCGGCGCGGCTGCTTGCCGGCCTCGAATGCGTTGGTTTCGTTTGGTTTGGATGGATGGCTTAGTGTAGAAATAAAATTAAAAATCACATTTAGCATTGCCTGCGGTCGGACAATCTACGTACGAATAAGTACTTCAAACTCTTTCCCATGGCAATCACACGTTTATTTACAGGGCTCATGGGCTCATGCATTCAACTTTCCGATTGAGAGAACGAGTCACGAAATGGTTAATTTAACATTTTGCTGCTCAATAATATTTGAAATAATTGTGTGCAGTTGATTAGACCGGAGTTGGGTAGGTTTTTACCTCTGCGTTGCCTCGCTCACAGCCTCGTTAGGTTTCGATTTGGACACCTCCGGTACGGGCTGCAAGTTGTAATATCAGAGTGATACGGACTCCTGGGCGCCTGCACTTTACTTACCTGCTCGGTGTTGAGTTCCTTGCCGGTCGAGATGGTGGATGTGTCGGCCAGTTTTCTACACAAATTGTCAAGCTGCGTGACTGCGTTGGCTAGACTGGTGTGCTGGCTTTTTGTCTCGGTTAACTGGGGAAAGGGAAGTTGAGTGCCCGATCGACCAATGGCGGGGAACTGAAGGTCTTACTTCTTTTTCAATTTTGCTCAGGGACTCCTCGAATTGCTTTACTTTCTGCTTATATTCCGGCCAGGTGTTGCTCAGTGTGGTCACATGCGAGGTTATGTTCTCCGATCGATCCAATAAGTCGTCCAGTTTTACCTAAGCAGTCACTCATTAATCCGTGGCTAGGTAGACGGCAGTGGAGTCAACTTACCTTGTGGACGATTAGTTCGTCTTGAAGCATTTTTGTTCTCTGGCTCAAAGTGTCGTTGACATTGCGAAGGTCTTTCTTCAATTCATCCACCGAGCTGTTTATGGTTTGATTGAGGGTATTGACGTCGCTCGGCAAACTGTTCGAGACATCTTTCGGCTGTTGTACTTTGAGATCCGCCAGGTTGGTCTGGAAAGCACAGGCTTGTGTGAAAAGTGGATTGGTTTTTGGGTTAAGGAACCAACTTTTAGTGTTTCCAATTCCTGCTGAAAGGCTTTCTGCGCCTCGGTGTATTTGTTGTAGTGATCGTGAATGCCCTCAATGTCCAGAGAGACGGCTTCAAGCTTCGCTCCAAAATCTGCCACCAGCTTTTCGTCCTTACCAAAGTTCCTCTGCGTGGATATCAAAGCCTCCAGGTTGCTCAGATTGGTGCGCAAGCCGTCGACCGTCTCCTGCAGCTTATTCATGTGCTGGATGACTGTGCTCTGGTTTTTTATAAGAAAAGACGACGTCTCATGCCATTTTTGCAGGGTGTCAGGGAAGTTCTTGCTCATCGCAGACACTGAAATAAAAACTGAAATAATAATCGAGCCTTAGTTTACGAGACTTCCGCCTAACGAACCTTCTTCGATTTTCTGCCGATAATCGAATATTTGTTGGCGCGTATCAAAGTACAACCAATAGAGAATGACAACAAACAAAGCACTCGTAATTCCTATAAACAAAGGTCCGCAGAATTTGATTAACTTGCGATGATTGCGGCGACCAGAGCCAGCTACACCGATCTAAGGGCGAAAACGAGTTTGTAAATAAATAAAAGTTTGGGGTGGTGAGAGAGTGTGCGTGGGAATTCACCCATGTGTAATCCTCAGGGTCGTCCGTTGAAAGTAATTTATCATGTGAATGGGCTGCCCGTCGGGGGTTCTTTTTTGTTATGGAATTTGCGATGAGGGCGTCCAGTTCCCGGCGTTTCTTCATTTTCTTGCCGCCAGAGCGCAGCGGCACTTCGATGCGATGGTTGCAGTCCATTTTTTTAATCGAATTTTTGCACTATTCCGCTCTTTAACAAGCTAATAAAATCAATTAAACCATCTTCGGCCGCCAAAAACCACATTCTTATCAATACACATAATACACGGCCACTTGAATACTGCGCATGAGCGTTTGTGTTGTTGTCGACCTGAGTTGCCAAATCACCGCCAGGTTTATAATTTTAGATTTATTATATGCTTGATTGTTCCCAGCAAAAATTAATATATTAATTACGTTTGATTACAATTAACCTGCACTGAATATATAAAAACCGCCACCTCTTTTAATATATAACAAATTTTTGTCCGGGCTGCTAGATGTCGTTTTAATGAGTGGACAGGCCCAATCAGCTGATTGGAAATGTTGTGGGCGCGGAAATGCGGTAAAATTTGAAATAAACAATTATTTATGAGCTAGGTTTATTTTTAAATTGTAAAGATGAATCCACTTTAAACTGTGTACAAAATTACAAAATAATTTCAGCTACTAGTTGTTTTAGTTTCTTGAATAATGGCAAATGTAGGTGCGCTTAAATCGGTTACCTACTGCACTTAAAACCCGTTTGGCTGATTAAGCTTTGCGCGTTTAAGGCTTTTTTCAATGTCACATATATGCCTAAAATTTTATTGTGTAAATATGGCAAATTTTATAATTGTGTGCGTGCACTTTTACGCCCGAATTAAAGTCAAAGGCCTTTCGAAACAACTTGAAAGCAAATTTGAAAACGAGTTTAATTGCGTCGAAAAAATTAATGGGATAGGATATGAAAAACTTTGTATTCTATTTAAGATCTTTTTGAGCACCCTATTCCCTAGGGTCTTTATCTTCTGCGTAAGCTCTCTGCCGGCTAGAGTCTCTTTCTCTGGCTGGTCTGGTCTCTTAGCTGGCCCGCCGTCTCTCTTCGGAGTCGAACCGGCCGGCTGCTATCAGTGCCAGAAATGTGGTGGGCAAGGACAAAGTACAAAAATTGTTTGTAGGGGATGCGGGTCTCTTACTTGGTATGCCATACGCAAGCGCCTTGAACGTGCGAGAATCGCGAAGAGACAGACAGCATTGTTTTTGTTTCTTGCTGCCAAAGCTGGCAAAACATTCAAGTTTTCTAGACGAAAGAACGTCAGTTGAGCGAGCAGCTTCGAAGCGAACAGTCGCTAAAGTCCGGGCAGTGAGGCGAAAAACTTTCGATTTTTAATAGACTTTTTTGTGCGAGTGTCCGCGTGTTTGATTTGTATACCACCACTACACACATATAATTTTCACCTACATATGTACGTGTTAAAGTTTAAACACTAATCAATTAGAGTACCGCCATAAATCTCAAGGAACATTCAACTCCGAATAACTGTCCATCGAAGCACTGCGGCGAGCCCCTTCCTTAGATGCATTTGGTTTTTAATTGGCTCTGGCAACGACGTCAGAAGGCAGCCATACACATTTCCTCTCCAAATAGGAATAAAATCTATTCAAATATGGGACCACTCGGCCCCATCTTCACCTTCAAGAGAGGTCGATCACGGGCTAATGGGCTAACGATTTAAAAACTGCAGTGCGGGCCGCTTAATTGCATAATTTCGTTGCGGGCTCCGCTGCTGTTTCTCCGCCTCCCCCTTTTTTCGGCATTCTTTATGCATGTAATACCAAAGCGCGATAGGGTGGGCAACAAGTGAACCATTTTTTGAGAGCGTTTTGTTTGGGGTCCCAGCGAGTCAATGTCCTCCATGTTTCCAGCGATTGTTGGAGCGATTGTTTGAAGAGCATTCAGTGTCCGGTGCATTTACAATCGTTATTGACTCGGCGGAGGTGACTTAACTTTCGATTTACTTAACGTTTTTAAGCACCCCCACCCCGCCCGCTCAACACACCTTGCACTGCATATAAATATAAGTTATAGAATGATATAAATACCAGACAAACACACACACACACATATATATAAGCATGGAATGAAAATGCCGTGACAAATTTATTGTTTATATACGTATGTACCATATGGTACATGCATGTGTGTGTGTGTGTGTGTGTGTGTGCGTATGTAAGAGAGAGTCGCGTGTTTAACATAAATGAAAGCAATTCAGACGTCGCCAACGTCTGATTGTGATATTCAAATAGTTCTGATTGCGAGCAGATCTCGGCAAGGCCAGTGATGCCCAACTGGCACAAATCGTGTGGCGACCCGGTCCAGACACCTAGGCAAGGGCAAAGGTCGGCAGGTCTTTTACAAGATAATCCCAACGGCTCTAGACAGAATTACATAATAAACATGATAAGCATTAAGACTGTACCCAATATTAGATCGGTTGCTGGCGATCCCCCCACTCCGCCTATCAGCCGGAATCCAAATAGCTCTTCCATTTGCTCTAAGGTCACCTTGACGCTTATCAGTCGATTCCACAATTCGTCATCGCACGACCGCCCGGCCAGAGGGAGAGCGTCTCTAAAGTCCCCTCCCCTCCAATCAGGATCTTGATGTTCAGATATCGCACATGGAGAGCATTTCTTTATTGTGCTGGGCGGGGGCGCCTTAACGAGCCCTAATGTGGCCGCGATAGTGGGGGGGGGGACTATTATCTGTGGTCTGTCTGCTCCAAATCTTTTTACTTGCGGACTGTGCCCCGTTTGTGGGCTATGGCGGTCGCCAGAGCCCCTGTGCTTGTTGCTTTGGCTTGATTTATGATGCGATTATAATAGATTTTCAATGGGTGTATTGAAAATGCTGCGAGCATGTCCTTGGGGCCATATCTTTATCTGTTTATGGCTCATTTGCATTCCCCCAAAGCCCTCTTCTATTTGTTATCTTGCAAGTTAATCGTATATCAATTGGACGAAGTTCATTTGCCAAAAATCAATTTTTTATGGTCTTGATATCAGAAAAGTGGGCCGGAAATGATATAGGAACTTCCCCCAGCCTTTCTAATCAAATAGCGATAAGCAGAATTATCCACTCGCCCTCGATATTAAAAGGGGGGAAAGTGGAAACTTTTCTCAGCGACTACTCATATCTCGATTTGCAGCCGGTTTAAGGACCGCCACGAATTATCCGTCATGCTTATACCAGTCGCCCAGTCGGCCTTCAAGGCGCTGCGCAGTGCGCAGCCGCGCGTGCGCGTCTTCCTCATCAGCAAAAATGGCTACTCCAGCAAGGTAGGCCCGGCTTACACAGTCCCCAGGCTCTCTTTCACTTTCAATCGCTTGCCTCTCTTCCAGGTGGAGTACAAGCCAATACGCTCAGTTCTGGTGGCTAACCGAGGTGAGGTAAGTGAAGTCCGCTGCTGCGAAGATATAACGAAGTATTAGAGCCGACTGAGCCTAAGAGAACCGTGTTCTAGATCGCCATCCGCGTGTTCCGCGCTTGCACGGAGCTCGGCATCAAGTCGGTGGCGGTGTATTCCGAGCAGGACAAAATGCACATGCACCGCCAAAAGGCCGACGAGTCGTACTTGGTGGGCAAGGGCCTGCCGCCAGTGGAGGCCTACTTGAACATTCCAGAAATCATCCGCGTTTGCAAGGAGAACGATGTCGATGCCGTCCACCCCGGCTACGGTTTCCTGTCCGAGCGCAGTGACTTCGCCCAGGCCGTCATCGATGCAGGCATTCGTTTCATTGGCCCCTCGCCGAAGGTGGTCCAGAACATGGGCGACAAAGTGGCTGCCCGCCTGGCAGCTATCGAAGCTGGGGTGCCCATAGTCCCCGGCACAGATGGCCCCGTGACCACCAAAGAGGAGGCCCTGTCCTTCTGCCAAAAACATGGACTGCCAGTGATTTTCAAGGCTGCCTACGGTGGTGGCGGCCGGGGCATGCGTGTAGTTCGCAAGATGGAGGAGGTCGAGGAGATGTTCCAGCGGGCCAGCTCCGAGGCCAAGGCTGCCTTCGGCAACGGCGCCATGTTCATAGAGAAGTTCATCGAACGCCCGCGTCACATTGAAGTCCAACTCCTTGGCGATAAGGCTGGCAATGTGGTCCACTTGTATGAACGCGATTGCTCCGTTCAGCGACGTCACCAGAAGGTCGTGGAAATCGCGCCGGCCCCCCGATTGCCTCTGGAGACCCGCAACAAGATGACAGAGGCCGCTGTGCGGCTGGCCAAGCACGTCGGCTACGAGAACGCGGGCACCGTGGAGTTCCTGTGCGACGAGTCTGGAAATTTCTACTTCATCGAAGTAAACGCTCGGTAGGTCGTGGGTGGCACCCACCCAGGAGGCTTCGGCTGTCCCGCTTGAACGCTTTGTATCCTTGCAGGCTGCAGGTGGAGCACACGGTCACCGAGGAAATCACAGGAATCGATTTGGTCCAGTCACAAATCCGCATCGCCGAGGGCATGACTCTGCCCGAGCTGGGCTACAACCAAGAGAACATCCAGCCCCGGGGCTATGCCATTCAGTGCCGCGTGACCACCGAGGATCCGGCAGCTGACTTCCAACCCAGCACAGGCCGCCTGGAGGTGTTCAGGTCAGGCGAGGGCATGGGCATTCGCCTAGACAGCGCCTCAGCCTACGCTGGCGCCATCATCTCGCCTTACTACGATTCGCTGCTGGTGAAGGTGATTTCGCATGCCAGCGATCTGCAGAGCTCCGCCTCGAAGATGAACCGTGCCCTGCGGGAATTCCGTATTCGTGGGGTGAAGACCAATATACCGTTTTTGCTGAACGTGCTTGAGAACCAGAAGTTCCTGCACGGTGTCCTGGACACCTACTTCATCGACGAGCACCCGCAGCTCTTCAAGTTCCGCACTTCCCAGAACCGCGCTCAGAAGCTGCTCAACTACCTGGGCGAAGTGCTGGTCAATGGCCCGCAAACACCGTTGGCCACCACATTGAAGCCAGCCGAGGTGGACCCCCATGTGCCCAACGTGCCGGCCGGTGGGTATAAATTCTAGTCATCCCGCTTTCGACAGGGCTTTCAATTTGTTTGTTTACAGGCGTGGAACCCCCGCAGGGCCTGCGCGATATTATCGTGCGCCAGGGACCCGAGGCCTTTGCCAAGGAGGTGCGAGCCAGGAAGAATCTGATGTTGATGGACACCACCTTCCGCGATGCCCACCAGTCGCTGCTGGCCACCCGCGTGCGCTCGCACGATCTGCTCAAGATTTCACCATTTGTGGCGCACAAGTTTAACAACCTGTACGCCCTGGAGAACTGGGGCGGGGCCACCTTCGATGTGGCGCTGCGCTTCCTCCACGAGTGCCCCTGGGAGCGTCTAGAAGAAATGAGAAAGCAAATTCCCAACATTCCATTCCAAATGCTCTTGCGCGGGGCCAACGCTGTCGGCTACACCAGCTACCCCGACAACGTGGTGTACAAGTTCTGCGAGCTGGCTGTCCAGACGGGCATGGACATTTTCAGAGTGTTCGACTCGCTCAACTACCTGCCGAACCTGATCCTGGGCATGGAGGCGGCCGGCAAGGCCGGCGGCGTGGTGGAGGCCGCTATTTCCTACACGGGAGATGTCAGCGACCCCAAGCGCTCGAAGTACGATCTCAACTACTACACGAACCTGGCCGACGAGCTGGTCAAGGCGGGCACCCATGTGCTCTGCATCAAGGACATGGCTGGCTTGCTTAAGCCCCAGGCTGCAAAGTAGGTGAACCTGCCATTTTCTCCTCCCAGCTTTAAAGATCACGCTTTCCAGACTCTTGATATCCGCCATCCGGGACAAGCATCCCGATGTGCCAATCCACATCCACACCCACGACACCTCGGGCGCCGGGGTGGCCTCGATGCTGGCCTGTGCCGAGGCTGGCGCGGACGTGGTCGACGTGGCCGTGGACTCCATGTCCGGTATGACCTCCCAGCCCAGCATGGGTGCAGTGGTGGCCTCGTTGCAGGGCCATCCGCTGCTCGACACCAAGCTGGACCTGCGGGACGTGTCGGAGTACTCAGCCTACTGGGAGCAGACCCGCACTCTGTACGCTCCGTTTGAGTGCACCACGACAATGCGGTCGGGTAATGCGGACGTCTATCTGAACGAAATACCCGGCGGGCAGTACACCAATCTGCAGTTCCAGGCCTTCTCGCTGGGCCTGGGCGACTTCTTCGAGGATGTGAAGAAGGCCTATCGCGAGGCCAATTTGCTGCTGGGTGATATTATCAAGGTAACTCCCTCGTCGAAGGTGGTGGGCGATTTGGCCCAGTTCATGGTCCAGAATCATCTGACGGCGGACCAAGTGCTGGACAAGGCCGAGGAACTGTCCTTCCCCAAATCGGTGGTGGAGTTTCTGCAAGGTGCTATTGGCATTCCCCATGGAGGATTCCCCGAGCCCCTGCGTTCCCGCGTGCTGAAGGACATGCCGCGTATTGAGGGTCGTCCGGGTGAACAGCTGCCCTCGTTGGACTTCGACAAGCTCAAGAAGAGCCTGAAGGAATCTCATTCCCATATCACCGATCGCGATGTGATGTCGGCCGCCCTCTACCCTCAGGTGACCGATGAGTTCTTGTACTTCCGCGAGAAGTTCGGCCCGGTCGACAAGTTGGACACCAGGATTTTCCTCACCGGACCTAAGGTGGGCGAGGAGTTCGAGGTCTCTCTTGAGCGGGGCAAGACCCTCAGCCTGAAGGCCATGGCCATGGCGGCCGACCTCAAGCCCAACGGCGACCGCGAGGTGTTCTTCGAGATGAACGGCCAGCTGCGAACGGTCCACATCCTGGACAAGGAGGCAGTCAAGGTAAGCTCTCCCCCAGGTCGAGTGGTGAGTGGTCGGTGCCTAAAGCCTTTCTCTTTCCAGGAAATTCACATTCATCCCAAGGCCAACAAGACCAACAAGAATGAGGTGGGTGCCCCCATGCCCGGCACAGTCATTGACATCCGCGTCAGCGTCGGCGACAAGGTCGAGAAGGGCCAGCCCCTCGTCGTCCTCTCAGCCATGAAGATGGAAATGGTCGTTCAGTCCCCCAAGGCGGGTGTTGTCAAGAAACTCGAGATCACCAATGGCATGAAACTCGAGGGCGAAGATCTAATCATGGTCGTCGAGTAGACCACCCCCCCACCAGCGAACCGTTCGCGGAGCCTTGTCTAGTACTTTAAGATTCGCTTTGTTGTTATCCTTGTGGAACTGAATTCGCACAAACTGTTATTTTTATACCCTTGAACCCGCCACAGACTGGGTTCACCGTATTTGTTGAAACATTTTACACACACACACACACACACACCGCTTTGCTCTCAACGACGTCTCCCCAGCGGCCAATGTCCTTTCTGAGTGAACCCCGTGTATGCCTAGGAAAAGTTGTTACGTTTATTGAAGCCTTGTAAAAATAGATGAAGTGAAAATGAAGGTCGGCTGGACTTTTCTACATGCATTTCACAATGAACTCCAGGAAAGCCAGGTCCTTCTTGAGCTCTGTGACGCGAGCAAAGTGCCGCTGCACGTAGGGGGTGAGCACCTCCACCATGTTGCCCTTGTTAAAGCCCTTGGACGAGGTGGACACTAGGGCCTCGCCCAGCAGATGCTGCAGGATTACATTGGCCACCTGCGAGTGCTGCGAGTTTGTGGACCAGGCCTTGACGTGCTCGAGCAGCTGGACGCGCTGGTCAAGATTCAATTGCTCTACCAGGTTTCGAATAGCCTCTTCGTCGCGCCGGGTGACAAAGTGGCAGATGATGTCGAATGAAGCCCTGGGCTTCTCCAGCGTGAGGGCCAACACGAAGGCCTTCCGGAGGTTCTTGCGCATGTGCAACAGGGAGTGGAGTTCTTGTTCTTGCTCCAGGTGGGCTTGTCGCTGGTCGAGCGCCTCATTTAGGGTCTCTTCGGTGACATCGTCGAAGCGAATCAGGTTTGAGTCTGCCCCGCCGCTGTAGAAGAACCGATTGCTGCGCGTCGGCACAGCCAAAGTCCAGACCCGATCGGCGTGTTCTTCTAAGGACTGGACGCAGGTGTTGGTCTTGATGTTCCAGAGCTTGAGGATGCCGTCCGAAGCAGCCGATACAATGAACTTGCCGTGGTCTAGGAACTCTGCCCGGAGGACTGTGCACTCCTGCTCCAGGCGCTTGACGCATGTGAAGCTGGCAATCGACCAGAGGCGCAGACTGCAGTCGGAGGAGGAGGTCAACACGATTTGGTCAACGGGTGAGAAGCGCACACTCCACACGCCGCGGGTGTGGCCTCGCAGCACTCCCAACAGCGAGTTCTGGTCGGCCGACCAAAGCTTTGCGGTCTTATCTTGCGATGCGGTGGCCACAATCTTGTTGTTGGGGGCATAGCAGATGCAGTTGACCTCCTTCTCGTGGGCATGGGCAGCATAGCGCAGGGAGAATGCGTAAACACTCCGGTCGACCTTGTCCCTGGCTAATTGCCAGACTTTCATGCTGCCGTCCTGGGAAACTGAAGCAGCTCCGGTGGCTCCGTTGTGGGTGAAGGCCAGGCAGCCAATGGTGGCCGAGTGGCAACTGATTTGCTGCGTTACAAGTAGCAAGGCGCAGTCCTCCTCGGTGGAGAGCTTCCACAGACGCATGCTGCAGTCCTTGCCAGCTGAAATGAGCAGGTGGTGAGACGCGGCCAGGGACATTACAGTGTCTGTATGGCCAACTACGAGCCGGCAGTTCATGTTCTTTTCGGTGTCGTACAGTTTGAGGTGCTTGCTGTTGGTGGCCACGGCCAGGTAGCGGTCATTGTCGCCCATGAAGCACATGTCCAGAATCTCGTCATTGTTGCCGACAAGTTGCTTTAGGGCAGATACTGAGAGTCCAGCTGAGCCTTTGGCTATGTCGTAGATGAGAATGTTTTGTTCCGTCGTCACTAAGGCCAACTGATTTTGGTGGACATTGTGGAGCAGGGAAGTAACGTTGAAATCTCCCTGGGAGAGTATGTCCTGTCTGGTCCAGGTTTGGGTGTTGAATTGGATTAACTTGCCGGTGGCGCTGGCCACCAAAACGAAGTCTCCGTTTGCAAAGTGAGCGACGCCCTCAAGTTCATCGTAGAGGGGCAAAACCTTTAATTGCTTGGGGTCTGCTTGGTCGCTTAGTTGCCAAGCTATCAGGACTTTATCGCGGCTAACGGTCACCAGGTTGCGGCAATCCGCTGCCTCCGTTTGAAAGCTCAGTCCAGTGACCTGGGACAGGTGGCCTTTCAATTTGTGCAGCACGGTCTTGGTCTCGAAATTCCAGCAGTAGACGATGTTGTCCGCTCCAACAGCATACAACTCGTGCTTAAGGGGGCTCGGGTGGAATTTTACAAGCAAAGCCGGCCCCGTGAAATCCTTGAAAGCACCCAGGCAGCTGTTGGCCGCGAAGTTCCAAACACGCAAAGTCGCATCGGCTCCGCCGCTCGTGCAGATCAACGTGCCGCATGGGCTGAAGGCGATTTTGACTACAGGACCTTTGTGCTGGGCCTTCCACATCTTGACCAGGGTCTGTGTGGTCAGCAGCCACAGCCTGAGCAGACCGCTTCTATGGGCCGTTACCAAGTGGTCGAGCGAGAGGGCGAAGCATGTTATGTCGTCTGAAAAGGCTTCCGAGTTCACGTCTTTTTCCTTGGTCACACCATATTTGTGGAGGATTTGCGAAGTATCAACGTCCACGGCGTTTACAACGTCTCCGTTGAAGCAGTAGAATGTTTTTCCACTTTCATCCCAGGTGATGTCGCCGCCGGCATAAAAATTGGAGTACCGGGCCTTGGGCACATAGCTGAGAATGATATAACATTAGTTCTACAATAAAACAATAAATCAGACCCACCTTTTTGATGAATTTGCGGTCGCCAACATAATTCGACGATCCGCAGGTGCTTTTAATTTTTTTACGTACCTTGCAGTGCAGTGTACGCGCCATGTGGACGCGGCAGAGCTGCCAGACTGTCATAAAAATTACAATCAGCTGGGCCTTAGCGTCTACTTTGGCGCCAAATTTTAATGTAAAGCGTAAACTGCTTTCAAATCTCCTAACTTAAGCATGGCGGTTGTCTATTTCGAGCCGGCAATTAAAGAAATATTGGGAATTCATCAGTTGCCTACTCACGGTTGCATGTGGTTGCCGAACTTTTTCAAATAGCCAGAAGTACTTCTACAATATAATTATAATAAATAGTTCTTTCAAGTTCTATTCCACTTATCCTTCAACTTCTCCCTCATTGGGTATCTTAGCTTCAATATCTATTCGTAGACAATTTTTGAACCAAAGATTTGCATTATAGAGAACTCAGTTCAAATTTCGTGGCAAACCATCAGGACCGACATGCAGTTCAATGCCAGCACAAAACTTTTGGGCTTACTTAGAATTCCCAAACTTAGTGTCTTGGAACCCGCCCGGTTGATCGGTGAAATGCCACAATGGACTTTAGTAAAGAAAATAAATTCGAAGCTGGTGGTGTGCGAACGACCAAAGCGAACCAATCAATCGGGGGAATTAAATTTAATTTAACCTTAAAAACTGGCCACACTTTATTTGAATTAACTTAGATTCCGGGTTATATTAGAAGTAAATAAATTTAGCGACTCGGAGGGCTTCGGAAACCGACTAAGGTAGCGTTCGAGCCGCAGAAACTTAATGGAAATCAAGCGCTTGTCGAACCACCAGCCGTTTATTCCATTATGCACCACACCTGCGTCGGCCTCACTGGCGCACCGGAGGTAAACACAGCAGGACTGCGTGTCCAACTGAATATCGCAAATGTTGCACTGATTGCCCACCTTCTCGAAAATGGCCTCCACAATAAGCTGCTTCAGGTTCGGGTGATTGACTTCCGAAGAGTCAAACATGTGTCTGATTTTCAGGCAGGACGTGGGGGGATTCGGGATTTTGTTCCAGTTGTCGAACGCCGGACTCTGCCACTTCTTGGTGCTGCTCAAGTTCTTGTTCTCGACGCCGCCGTTCCAGGTCATCGTCCTCAGCTGCTCTCTATTGCGCGCCACCATTCCAAACAGCACCCTGTTGTCGTTCTCCTCCAGATGCTTGAGCGCCTTGTTCCACGAGCCCAGTAGCCGGGGCCGTTTGCTGGGAGGCACTAGTTTCTCCTGCAATTGGTTTATAAGCACTTCAGGGCTCTCCGAGTGCAAGCTGTTGTAGATGAGCTCCTTGACAATGTCTTTGGTGAATTGGTCAACGGCGAGCAGGCGCTCTCTGGTCCAGTTCCTGTAGTAAGCGCCCAGGTAGTAGACTAGCAGGCCGCCCGCCACCAGCAGGATTAAAGAGCCGACAATGGTGAAAAAGCGAGTCATTTTCTTGACTGCAATGCACTTTAGCGGCAGCTTGGGCTGGGTTAAAGCAAATGACAAGTTCTCAATTAACGTGGTGCTTTTGGCCGACTCGCCATCCTCCGAGCTGGAGTCTATCAGCGTTATCTTCCATTGGGGGTTTTGGGTGATCAAGTAAATCGCGCTCTGCAGTTTGGTCTGCAGCATTGGGGCATAGAAGCCGCTCTTTGTACTCAGTGCCTTCAGAAAGTCGCTGGCTGGCAGGATTGGGTTGAGATTTTCGTTGGAGCAGTGGTATTTGACGGCCCGTTCGTTGAGATATTTCAATAGTTCCTCGTTGACTTTGAGCGCACTCTTTAGCATTTCGCTGCCAATGCACGGGTCGTTTTGTTTGTGCGAGGCAAGCGCCGCCAGGTGGCCGCCTTCCGAGTGGCCGCACAGTCTATACTTGACAACATTTTGGTCCAGTGGACTCGGGTCAGTCCTCTTGGCCACATACACACTCGTTATGATCAGTAGAAAGACCACGAAGGAGGCAATTAAAATGTGGGGTATCATATACTGATTTGGGTCGGGCTTCGAGAAGAAGCTTTTGAAATCTGGTAGGGCGAACTTCCTGGCACTCTCATTGCGTGCCGGCACTCTAGCCACATGCACGGCATAGGAGCCCTTGGAGTTTAAATTTCTCTGGATGGTGGTGTCTCGAAAGCTTAGCAGTCGGTTGACAACTCCTCCATCCGTAGAATTCGCGGAGCTCGTATTCTGGTTTCCATACAGCGGCATCGACGGGTAATTGAAACGCCCGCTGAACACCTCATTCTCGCTCTCGTACTCCGAGGCCGATACTGGTGGCGGAGCGTACATGCGAGAAGTGGTTGTGGGTAGGTGGTGCACATCGTCGGTGGTTTCTAGGTGATGGCCGTAACTGTAGAGGTTGGACGGGCCGTTGCCGTTAATGAAGTTGTTGTTGTCCGCCATGGGCTGTGCGATGCGGGGCAGAGGAGTCGGTGAGGGCGGGTCTTCGGTGGTGTCCTTGGAGCAATATACGTAGACATGAGATTTTCGCGTTTTGAGCCACTCATTTTGGAAATGTTTCTTTAGTTTCCTCAGCAAAAGCGGACGGGTTGTTTCCGTCACCGGGGTACTGGCGAATCCATTCTCAATGAGCTTGCTGTGCAATTCTTTGTCGGTCAGGCTGTCCAAGTCCTTGTTTGGAGGCACTGCAAATGCGAAAATTTTATATATATATATATATATTTTTTTTTTTAATATAAACAAACACTTCTGCCATCATCGTAATAGAGAAATGCATTCGAAGGTGATATTTCACAAATAAAAGAAATCATGCTAAAATGGTGGTGCAAATTTAACTTACTTATGATACAAATATTGTAAATTCAGTTCCACAGACGAGGGTAGATATGAGTACTATTTTTAATTTTATTTTTAAAACATAAAAGGCGTCGTTTTAATATTTTTTCAACGTGCTGAGAAAAATCGACAAATTTTGACGAAGTTACGCGTTTTACCCGTTACTTTGCCTCAGCTTTATGTTTAGACAGCACGAGCAACGAATAAATGCACATTCGTGCTGAGCGAATTGCAATTTGTTGGTCTTTTAAATTTTTATTTTAATTTTTCCTTCTTTTCCTGCTCACTTCTATGCTACAATTCCGCCCCTACCCCGCCCCTAAATCAAGATTTTCTTCGATAACCTTTCGAAAGACAGCCCTGCAGGCTATCGGTTTACGAATTTTGTTACGCGTTCCCAGATTTTCTATTTAAATCACGTATAGAATACAGAAATTAGGGAAATCTAAGTATCTATCTAAATATCTATTACGTTCAAAGGAATATATTTATGGATAAAGTTCCGTTAAAGGTACATTCCCGATTTGGATGAAACTTGGCACACTTATCGATCTTGAGGTGCTGATTACGAAAACAATAGCGAAAGTTGGCGGAAATTGAATTTTCCAGGTGCAAATTCACTTTGATATAAAATCGAAAAAGCAACCCATTTTGACCAAAAAAGCGTTGCAACCATGTTCCGATAATTCTAGTGTGGCAGCACTTGTACTTATCACCTTGGCGGTAG
>JBAMCP010000474.1:0-50668 GCA_037075105.1 Lissocephala sabroskyi | reverse complement strand
AGCGAGGCCTTTGGCCATCTGAAAACCAATATCTCTGAAGCTCTGCACGACCTTTACTACAGCCAATATCCCTTTACGGATGACGAAGAATCCATAAATGTCCAATTGCTGCAGGTTAAGTAAGTTGAGAAGAAGGCGTTTCGAATTGACTTCAATCCTTGTAACTTGATTTCTTGGTTATTTCAGTCCCACCAGGGATAGCTTCAAGATCCACGTCATTGTACAACTGGAGTTTTCCGGAAATGAGGAAAGCTTCAAGGAGGTTCTGGTACGACACATCCGAACTCCCAGCCGCCTCGGCAACCTGGGTGTCAGTATGGATGAAAGCTTCTTCTTCAAGCAGATTACCGGTAAGCTTAAAGCTTCTTTACCCAATCCATTAATTCAGCACGCGACTGCGGTAACAATAACGATAACGATAACATTTCAATTAGTGAGATGAGGGAGTTATTTTTTTCATCTCCATTGAGTTCACGATTAATTGAATTCATTTTCGATCATTCAAGCCGCGAAGAATATTGAATATATAAAATATATATAACACTTCTGTGAACGGGACTATTATTATGATCTTATGTGATGATGACGATAACATTTCAAAGAGTAGTTTATTTGTTGTTGCCTTTTGAGTTCAGGACTAATTGAAATCATTTTCGATCATTTTAATCCACCGATGAGAACTTAGAGGGCATTTTTAGTATCCTTTATGTTTTACCTTTATCTTTTGCAATGATGACGAAAACATCTCAATGAGTTCAGAATTATTTGAAATCATACCCACCAGAAGTATTTAGAGTACAGTTCTGCGATCGTGACTATTATTATGATCTTAAGTGATGATCAGTTTATTTTAAATTTTGCTTTCTGAGTTCAAGATTAGTTTAAATCATTATTGATCATCCAAAACTTGTCCTGTAAATTTTAAGACGCGAAGAATTTACCTAGGAGTTTTATTATGTTTTTCCAAATTGATCATATTATATTTTTATTTAAGATTTTGGAAACCTTTACCTTGAGTTAGACTGAAGTAAATGCTTTGGGTTTGCTTGTGTTTTGATTGTGGGTATAATTTAATTATTTTTGATTTCCGTATGCTTTGATTTAGACTCGCAAGAAGTTTTTGAAGATAATGAAAAAGAACACGAACCGACTACTCTCCCGCATGCCTTCGAAGTGTGTTTGCAGAATAGCAACGCAAACTTCGAGTGCTCGAGTGGCGAGCAAATCTTCTGCTACGATGTCTGCAATGGGGTCTCCGAATGTTCCGACAACTCCGACGAGCACGACGAATACTGTGCGCTCTTCGGCGAGCAAAAACAGATCCATCCGGTTGACTATTCCGATTGTCTGGTCAACCCCAGCGGACTGGTCAGCTGCTCCGATGGCACACCCATTCCTTGCAGTGAAGTGTGCAATGGCCAATCGAACTGCAGCGATTCGTCCGACGAGAACCGAGATATGTGTTTGAATTACCACAGTGAAATGGGCGCAGGTTCGTTACCACAGTTTCAAATCGAAATGGTCTATGGTTTAATATTTGATCACCCTTACTAACCCCTGATCATGGCGTTTTTCCATCACTTTGTGTATTCCATTGCGTACAAAACTCTCGCTCTCTCTGTCTGTCTTTCGAAAAAATATGAACCCATCTTTGTCTATATGATTCCTGATCCTAAATCATTCGCCTATGTGTTTGTGTGTGTTCGCTTTGTGTTTGTCCCCAAAATGATGACGAAATTCTAACGATAATCGAATTGTAATCCCCACCACCCGCCCGCCACACAGAATCCTCAAGCAGCAGAAATGTTGACGAGGACGAGGGCTCCGGCGGTGAACCGGACCCGGAGCCGGAGCCTTCTAAAGGAGGTTGTCGTGGCGATGCCACCTTCACCTGCTACAGGGACAACTCGCTTGTCTGCGATGATATGGTATGCGATGGTTCTAGAGATTGCCCCAATGGTGAGGATGAAGAGAATTGTGCGACCGAAAGCTCCATCTATAACGGTAATATTATACTCTCTCTCTCTCTCTCTCTCTCGATACACTTGCTTAAAAAACTCCTTTCACTCTCTCTCAGTCTGCCCCGCCTGACTGTCTTTAGAAATCCCTCCTCTCTCTTTTTCTGTAAATCTTTCGCTCTGCTCTCCCAATCAGTAGAATTAGTTCTCCGGCGAGCAGAGCCTAGCGGACTTTTTGTTTCCGTAATTTTTAGATTTTTAGCAAACTTTTTATTTCAACGATGATAATTTAATTTGCTTCTTTCTTCTTCCTTTTTTATTTCGGTTTTGCTTTGCTTTCGGTTTGCTTTTCTTATGATTTGGCTTGGCGGCCTCAGTTTGCGAGGAGTCCGAATTCAAATGCGACCAAGAGTGCCGCCCACTCAGCCAGCGCTGCGATGGCGTCGTCCAGTGCCAGGATCAGACCGACGAGGCCGGCTGTCCTACCACTCGGCCGGAGGAAATTCCGGAGGAGCCGGATCAGCAAGAGACCGATGACCGTAACGACTTTCCCGAGCCAAATTACAGGGAAGAAGAACAAGAACCTGAAGGTAAGTTTTTCATTTTGGTTTTGCTTTTTTTGGTATATTTTTTTTTGTTGGTTTCTATTACAATTTTTTGTTGTTTTGGGGGCTTTGGCTGACGTGATTGCCAGCGGGTATTACTTATTTTATCCTTCTATGATCGCATCCAAGCGAAATCTCCACGGGCATCTTAAAATTTCCATTGAAAAATAGCCAAGAACAGAAAAAGATTTTCGAGGGAAATTCCCAGACGTGAACGCATTCAAAACATTCTCGACTACTGCTCGACCGTGATGAGAAACTATTAACTCAAAAGTATGGAAAGCAAATGCACTAAAAATCTTTAACCAAAACCAAAACAAACCGAAAGGTAAAATGATTTCGCATAAAAGTTAATGAAACGCAACTCCCCGCATGCCAATCAAGATTTCATCTTGGCCGCATATGCTCCTCGATGGCCAACAACAACAACAACGAACAATTTGCAACAGATTAAAATTACCCCAGAGCGTATTATAAACTTGAATAATCCGCTTGCAGTCGCCCGAATAAACGCAATAGACCGAGCCGCCCCCCGTGGGGTGGATTTCAATTTTATTCCTTCTCGTTGGCCTTCCAGGCGAGAGTTGTTTTTACTGCCCGCCAGAGGAGGCGTGTTAAGTGCTTCGACGAGATTAAATGCAATGTCATAGGTCACAAAAAACCCAACCACCCACCCCCCGGGCTGTGTAGAGCTGCCCAAAAAGTTGTGTCCTTGTAAATTTAATGAATTTTCAACACATTCGCCCACCCTCTCTGGGTGCGTGGGTGTGTGTGCGACTCCAGTTGCGTTTTATTTTTTTTTTTCCTTTGCTTTCTATTCTCCGCTCTTGTTGTTCCGTTGCGCCAACCTTGGCAGCCATTTCAAGGGGCCAGTGGGGCAAATGACAAAGAATCTGCGACCGCCTAAAAGTAACCGTTTCACTTAACGGAAAATTGAATGACTTACGATACCGTTATTTTCGCCATTTTGGATTAAACGAAATCCTGAAAGTCGAACGAATTCTCTGTAATTTTTGCCATTTCTTGAAGAAAACAAAGCCAGAATAGTTGAGTAGAACTAAGAAAAAATGTGCACTTGTCTACTTTGGGATTGAATTAACAAATTCTTTGAGGCTTAGCGGCCGAAAGACGATGGCATCTGCTAAAGAAGGAAAAATGCAGGATTTAAGGGGTTCATGTGGAGAACAGTTGAGCAGAATTAGGGAAAAGAATTTGTAGTCTCATATAGAGAACAGTTGGGCAGAAGTTAAGAAAAGTGTGCAGCTGTCTACTTTCATTTTGAATCAACAAATTCTTTAAGGCTTAGCGACCGAATAGTCAATGGTTTCTCCTAAATACCGCGTTTAGTGGTCTCATATTGAAAACAGTTGGGCAGAAGTTAGAAAAAGTATGCAGTTGTCTGACTACTTCCATTTGGAATCAATAAAATCTTTAAAATTTTACTAAAATTGAAGATTCGCTGCATCTGCTAAAGAAGAAGAAAGACACGCTTTGTGTAGGATTACAGCGAACAGTCGGGCAGAAGTAAAGTGTCCAACTGTCTACTTTGATTTTAAATTCCCGAAAGAATTCCCAAACAGAAAGGACAAAAGCTCGATTTGTGGTTTTACACAGAGAACAGTTGGGCAGAAGAGTGGAGTTGTCCTCTTTTGATTTCAAATACCCTAAATCTTTATATGTAGTTTTACTCTAACGGAAATGCCCCTAAAGAGTTAAGATGGACAGAAATCGTGGTATAGAAATATGGTGTTTAACTGTCTACTTTCATTTCAAATACCCGAAATTTGTATAATCTTTAAGAGTTTATCGTTTCATAAACAAACAAAAAGGACAAGGTGCCGATTCGTGGTAGAGTTGGGCAGTTGGGCAGAAGCTCTCTGCTTTTTTCAAATACCCGAAGACTTATAGCTTTACTGCAGTCGAAATGTCCCTAAAAAGTTAAAATGAATACAATTCGTGGTGGAGTATAGAGCGCAGTTGGTTGAAATTAAGAGAAAACTGTGCAGCTGTCTACTTTGACTCCGTACAGAAGTACAGTTGCATAGATTGGGTCTCAATACTTTATTCTGCTGTTTGGAGTTTCTTATCTTTGGGAAATTATTAACGCATCGATGTTACAGGCAACATTAATGCTTTAATTTTATAACATAGAAACATGAACTGTTTCCCTCGTTGGGATTCTGTAATCGGGGAATCCGTGCGCTGAAATATTTGCAATCAAAGTTCTCCGCTTGCAGCGCATCGGAGATCCAATAATTTGCATTGAATTTTGTTTCGCATTCTATGAAATTTAAAACTCCCGGTCGGTATATTCCGAGCCATCGAGAGCGAGAGGGAAGATCCCGAAATTCACTTGGGCATCGCTAAATTTTAATTGTGATGTAAACATAACGCACCCCCACCCCCGCTGCCCACAACCATCTTCTGGCGTCCCGTTGTTGGCCATTTCTAATTTCATTGTCCGGCTTTTGTATTAGTTTTAAGTGGGCGTGTGGGCATGGGGGCGTGGGGGCGTTTTGGGGCGGGGTCCGAAAGAGACGCCGCTGCGGATTTTGTTGCTGATTTGTTTACGCTCTGTGGTTGTTGTGGCTGCCGTTTTGGCTGCGTTGATTACATTTTCGGGAACTGTTCGGGAACTTTTCCGTGATTTCTCTGGTTGGACCAAAAAAATTTCTATCAACTGGTCGGAAAGATTTACAGCCACTTGCACTTTTCCGCTTGCCATTTTACCTTGACCACTCGCGCAGTCCCTCAGTCTGCTGTCAATTAGCAGTTCTACCCGCCGGACAGACACTTGACTCACTTTGCATAGACAACAAAATCAGCAGCCCTCCAACGCCCCCGTCTGGGCCAACCTCTGAGATTTGCCACGTATGCAAATTGCATATCCGCCGTCGCCGTTGCCGTCGCCTTCGCCGCCGACAGCGGCAAGTGCGCTTTTCTTTTCACACTCCCCAGCCCGGGCAGGAGGTGGCCGGGTGCTGGGCGTTTAAGGGCGACAACAAGCGGTAGACCGACGGTGGAATGCTCTTCTTCGTTGAGTCAGAGTCCTGAAAGGAAAAACAAATCGAAGGTTTGGACGGAATTCAGCTTCTTTTGGAGGACTCAATTCTCAGATTTCCTTCAGACCCCTTTACCGTTATCTTTTGGTTCCAAAAGTTCTCATTTTGTTTGGCAAACTTTCGTTAGTCGAGCGAACCTCTCGGCCGACTCGAAAAGAGCAAAAAGCTTAGAAACAAAAAAAAAGGGAAAACAAAGTAGAAAATGGCCAGGGAGAAATTAAAATAAGAGTACAGTCGCTACAAAATGTTTGCCACATCATAAAAAATCAGCAAACGCAAGTCCACCCCGCCCCCGCCGCTTCCTCTGGCGTCGGCCAGCATCTCTCGAAATATTTTTCGCATGACGGAAAAGTGAAAAGCGACACTTTGCATTTCCGTTAGAATTCCGTTCTCGAATGTTTCTTTTGTTCCTTCCTTCGCTTCTGCCTTATTCCCCCGATGACGTCAAAGTTATCGGCGCAGGCGCCCCCTACTGCCCTCCTCCTCTCCCCACCTCACCACCTCCCCCCCGTCAACGCTTTGTTTCAAGCCCAGCCAAGCCGAGCCGAGAGCCATCGCGCGCAGCTCTCCAGGCCCGCGCCCCTCGCTCGGTTAGCCTTTTCATGGGTCCTCCGTCGGCCCGCCCCCGCCCCCCGCCCAACCATCGCAGCGCCTCGGCGTCATCGTTGCTTGGCGTTCGGCGCTGGTCGTCGGGCCGAGTCGCACGGTCGGCTTGGCGCTTTGGCGCTTCCTCGGCGTTTGCTGCGCCAGCGGCCCGTCAGTTCCACTGGAGGCGTCTGCGTGTGCGTTACGTTCCGCCGACTCTAGGCGCGTGTGTGCATTCCAAAAATCAAGCCCAAAAATCCAAAAAAAAATATTAAAAATTTTTTTTTTCTTTGTCTTAACAATTTTTTTTTTTTCGTGTGGCTAAAAAGTGTTGAATAGTAGCAACTTTCCTGCGAGTATGTGGCAGCCGAAAATTCCCATCAATGGCAACTTTCGATTCCAAAGTGCAAGTGGCCAGGGACCTTCTTCGAATTCCAAACTGCTTACCTCATTCCGAGCTTATCAGATTCGCCCGATTTGAGAGGGTTTATCTTCCCGCTGATGCTTTATCTATTCCCAAGTTCGAGGGCAGCCACCGCTCCGTGGGGGGGAACTGAGTCACTGATCGGTTAATCTTGGCTGGGAGCCGCAGTGCCTGGCAATTTACATTCTCCACTGGCTGGCCAGAGTCTGGCTCCCGGGGAAGGGGGGCAAGTGGCGGTTCTTTAAATTATGGGCTTGCTTTTGCAGTTGTTGTTTGTGTGGCTGTAAATCTCCATCAAAGAGATCTGCAGGTCGGTGAGCCAAAATAGCCGCCAGGTCTACATAAACTCAATGACTCTCCCGCTTGCGTTTTGGGCATTAATCTTCTTTCCCAAAACAAACGAAAAGTTAAACGCTCTTGACATTCACTGATCCTCTTGCCTGCGGCTGCACTGGCGTGTGCGATAGGGCCAAAAATATCTACCCAAAAGTGGAGAGGGGAGAAATTTTCCGATCGCCGGTGGAGTGACAAATTGCCTGTCTCGAAAATTCTTATGTGTAGGCGACGAAAATATCACTTTTTATTCCTGCCGCCAGCTCCCCCGAATATGGTTATTTGTCCGTGGCTATTTCTGAACACAACGCTCTGTCCGTCTGGCCATCTGTCCGACTGTCTGCTGCCGCCGATGAGTGAATTGTCAATTCAGCATTTCTGGCTGTCGTGTTTGGGGCTTTGAATTTCCAGAATTTCCGCTGACTTGGGCGTATTTCAGTTTAGGAAGCCTGGCGAAAACATGTGAATGACTTACGATCCCAGCGAGCTTTTCTTTCTTTAACCCGCCGATGTGTTCATGGCATCGCCTCATTAATTTTAATGACTCTTAATGTGAAACATAATTTTGAAACGGCTTAGAAAAGGATAAACTCATACAAGTCGGCGGGAGGGTAAATAACTTAATCGCAATTTGATTTTTTAATGACTCCAAAGTGGTGAGCTCAAGAATTTGAATGCATTCAAAGTCCGCGGCGGCGCCTCATTAACGACAGCCACACAAAAACAGGACAGCAGCCGCTCCACCTCCTGCGAAATGAGGGTCTCTCTGCTCATTTCCATCTCATCAGAGGTCGCTGCTCACCGTCCCAAATTGCTGACCCCGCGTTCTTTCAATTCTCAGTGCCTCCCCCGGCCGTTGTCTCCTTCTTGAAGGCTTTGTTGCTGCTGCTGTTGTTGCTGTTGTTGGCGGGGATAACAAACAAAAAATTCTTCTATTATGCGGGGTTTTCTTTCGGTTGGCCAACTGGAAATGCTAAGTCGACCGGCGGACCAGCGGACGGACCAGCGGGCCCGCCGCTTGATCTCTGCTCGGTTAAAAGCATTCCTTTTAATGTTTAGTTAATTGAAACTACTCAGCGGCAACAGCAACGCGACGGCAGCAACAACAACAGCCGACTTGGCCAGTTTTTTGTTGTATCTCATTTAATAATTTTGAGGTTTGCTAGCCGTTGGCGATTTTTCGTATGTTTTGTGATTTTAAAATGCAGGCATTTTGCCAGGCAACGTCATCGCTGTCGTCATCTATCTGCCAGATACCCCGAGACAGTCGCTCAGTCGGACAGTTGGGCAGCTGATCGTTTCGATTGCTCGCTGGATATTACCATCCAAAACTCTCACACGATCCGGCATCCCGTCAAGTGGTCGTTTCAATCGAATCGAGTGTTTTATGTAGCCGATTTCTGCCCATTTGCTCATAGCAAATGTTTCAAATTCTCGAGGAACTTTCGGCCAAGAAATCTTGAATTTCCTTTTGTTTCTAAAACGTCCTTAGGGTTCTTCTTTTTCGGCATAATTTGTTGTACTTGAAATATTTAAATTTCTTTCGGAAAATTCTCGCATTGTCGTTTTCATAAAAGAAATATGGAAAATTTGACGAGCCCAGGCGAACGATAGGCAGTTTGAAAGCAATTGGGACAGCACAATTGAATGCTGATGAGGCGACGACGGCGCTAGACGACGGACATTTTAGGCAAGCAGAAGGACGGACGAAAGGGCGTGATGATTTAAAATTAAGCAACATTTGATGCGACTGGCTGGGTGGCTGGGATTTCCGTTTCTCTCGACCACGGAAATGGCCGCGTTCACCCCTTCGCGGCATCCTTGGCTTTTTTGTCCCACTGTGCGGCGGTCGGTTGTTTGCCATTTGTGGTGTAAATGCAAACGGAAATGTTTGTTAAGCGTCCTTCGGAGTCGGAAGCAGTCGAACTCAACGCCGTCCTGCTGACATTTTTATGTCCCGTCGAGTTGCCCTCTGCTGATCTTTGGAATCGAAAGAAGTCCTTGCAGTTCATTTAATAAATCTAGCATCACAAATTCATATAGAAAACCGACGAGGAGCCATCAGGAACCGCAGTCGCCATGCGGTGGCCACTACCATCGAAGGCGGCTTTTGTCCTGCTCAATGCCTTGTTGATAGCCCAGAACTGGGCAATCTACGAGGCCCGGGGCACTGGTAAGTGAAGCAATCAGCATTTGAAAACCTTACAATTGCCAAGAATGCGGCGCCAGTTTTCCATGTACTTGATTTTTAATTCCCGGAATTTGAATTGCCATCCATTCCAATCAGCGGCCGGTCACACTCCAATATCAAATCGAAAGTCGACTATTTTAATTGTTTCTCAATTGCAATTGTCGGCCGCACTCTCATTTCTCTCATCATCTCTCAAAACAAGCGATGACGAGGCCCCTGCGATGACGACCATGATAACCAGCATCTCGGCCAGCCAGCTGCTTCGCCTCGAGAGGCATCTTCTTTGCCGAATCGTGTGAGGAGGCACAAATCTAGGCTAATTGTTTGTCGCTTTTGTAATGCTCATAATGCTGCTGGTGGCTGGTGATGAGGCCAGAGACCAATTAATTTGCACAGGCATCTTAATTTACCAATTAGCTGGAGAGGGACAAGAATTGCCTTACTAAAAATACAAGCAATGCGGCAGAAAGAGGCGAAGAATCTCACACATGGGCAGCAGCTGCCACACGCCCACTCGGCGTCCACTCAGCTGCATTTTTCACATTCGCAAAATGCGGAAAACTAGTTCACAATTCTCAAATTGATAAGCCAACACAATCAACACGGAAAGTACATAAGCCGGGGATGTTTATTCTCTAACAAATCGGCAACACCAACCAGCAACTCCTGCCCTCAAGACTCAGATTGCCGATCACAGCTAGATTGCATCGCAATGAATCCGAAGACCTGTGGGTCTTTGTAGGTTCGATAATTGAGACTGCAGACTTAAATTGATCTGTAAGATTATCTGCGAAATTTGAGATCTCAAACTCAACTCTTTGGAGAGACTTTGTTGAGGCTTTTAAAAAACTTAAGGGTAAATGGAAAGTTGATTGAGGGAGCTTGGAAAGCCCTCGGAGAATCCTAAGGGTCCAAAAAATTTTCGATTCAGAGATTTGCTCATGGCAGATCTCAGAAGGAATGGATTCTTGTAGTTGCCTTGTCTTGCGCCTTGGAACCAAGATCTTGGGGTTTAATAGGCTTCTTAAGCAAGCCGATCGTTGGCCAATGATTGAGTCTGCAGTCTCAAGTTTATCTGGGAGTTTTCTTCGTAATTTGAGCTCCCTTCTTGACCCGACCCATTGAAGAGGCTTTCAAGTTCTTGAGGGTATATGGATGGAAGATTGAAGGGCAGGGTGCTTGAAAAATCCCTCGGAGAATTCTAAAGTTCTTTGGGTCCAAGGATCTTGGCGGATCTCCGGAAGTATGGGTTCTTTTAGTTTCCAAACGATTCTTATTAATTCTGTACAGCTCATAAAAGAAATCTGGAAATTGGAGACTGACCTTGTTTTATATATTTTAAAACCTCTTTATTCCAAAATTCTGTGTAATCTGATTCAGCTTGGAAGTGATGAAAATCTTTATGAGGTCATCTATGTGTTTCGTTTCCAAGCATTCCCAGTTAGGATTTCATTCTTTTGTGCGAAGAACAATTCGTCGAGGACCAGTCAAATTGACTTCCTCCATTAGACGATCCAGACGACAAGGTCCACATACCACACCGATCTGCTTTTTCTCACTCCCCCTTCTCCCAGTGTTTGCTGGCCTTTCATTGGGCCATTCCATTGTTCCCATTGTCCCCGTTTCTGAGACTCTTGGCCACGGTCACAGGGAGTGAAATCGAATGAGGGGCAAGAGAAAGATGAAAAGACTGGAGAAGCTAGGGCGCTGGAGGCTGGCGGGCGGGGCTGACCGCTAACTGACCAAACAAAATTGTAAATTAATACGCAATGCGGAAAAGAGAACAACAACGCGGCCAAGCTGAAGAAGAAGACAAAAAAACTCACACATAACTGCACTTTTAAAGGTGAATCAAAAACACACACACCAGCCGAGGGCGGACGCCAGCGACGAGGAAAGAGGAAGAAATTAAAAACTGTAAAATCGCACACAATGACCACAGCCAGCCAGAGCTCAGTGGGCGTGCGTGGAAGTCGTCATCCTTGACTTCATTAAATGCCGCGATGCGCTTTTTGTCACCTCCCCGCCCGCTGCCGGCCGGCCGAGCGGTTGGGCCTGAGAACGCGTCGAGGGGGCCGGGGCAGCCATGGTAATTTTATCTTCTTCAAGTGCGCAGCCTCAGCAGCGACAAACAAACAAACAAAACCCACGAATCCGCTCAACTCAAGGGAACGAGAAGGGCCCAGAGGACGCAGAATTGCTTACGCACAGTGGGCGAAGGTTTTCTATCGCTGATTCGGTCGCCCAGTGACTCTCGCTCAGCGCGGATTTCTCTCGCTCTTCCCTGTTTTTCTTGGAGCTTTTTACTGTTTTTTGCTGCCTTATTTACCTCTCTCTCGTTGATCCCTTGTCTTTCGTTTCGGGGGCCACATTCTCCACTTTTAACAGTATTTCTGTCGATTTGTCTCTGCTCATCTGCTCCTTATTCTCGCTGACATATTCGCTCGTTAGTTGAAGTCTTTCGCTAGTTTATTCTATTCGCGGCCTCGTTCGTCTCGCTGCTTGTCGTCTTGTGGGTTGGCAATTTTTCTTTTCTATCGCTGATTCAATGGTACAGCTCTCGCCCCCAGACTCTCGCTCAGCGCTGATTTCTCGCTCTCTCTTCCCACATTTTGATGGACCATTTTACTGTCTTCTTCCTGCCCTTAGGTTTCTCTCGGTTTCACTCGCTGGTCGATTTTTCTCCACTCATCTGCTCCTTATTCTCGCTGGCATGTTCACTCGTTTATTGAAACCTTTCGCTAATAAATTTCTCTTGTCTCGTTCGTCGCGCTCCTTGTGGGTTGGTTGTCTTTCCCTTCTCCTTTCCTGTTCTTTGTTGGCTTCAAACAAAAAAGGATACTGCATCGCTAAGGATATAAAAGCAAAGCTACAACTCTGACTGGGGGCAGCGTCTTTGTACCTTTGCTGGTCACAAAGCTGCACACACTGGCAAAGAGTTTTCTGAATGAGCGAAGCCAACGACAGACGCTGCGAAATGAGATCTCAGCACAGTTGCAGACCAAATAAACACCCCCCCCCCTCTCCACCCACAGACTGTCAACCCCTGCCACATTCTTGGGCCCTCCCCTCGTAGGCCGCAAGTTGCATGCTCATGCGCTGATGTAAGCGAACAAATTGAAGTGAAATTCTATTTACGCTGCCTCAATGGCTCTCAAACTGTATGACCAAATGGGATTGCAGTTCGTCTCTGTGTGTCTTTTGTCCGTGCGGTTGGATTGTTTACTTTCCCACTGGACAATTTTCAGGGCCACATGGTGTCGAATTGAGGGCCAGGACACCCCCGCCTCCGGGACGCCTGCACGGCTCTTAAACTGTAACGCGATGCCCGTGATTCGCGTCGGCGCTGCGTTGACTTCCCCATTAACAAAAATGTCAAAATGTCTTAATGTTGCGATTTGGCAACAGGCGACAAACCCATCACCCCCCCCCCCTCGTCTGTCTGAGGCCTGGGAAAGTTTGGACTCGTCCTTTTTTTGCATCACGTAAACGCGTGCGAAATGTAAAAATAACACAGCATTCGCCAGCGTCACCTCGTCCTGTTCTGGCCTCGTCCTTTCTCCCTCGCTCTTCTGATATTTCTTGCCTATTATGTGAAGAAAGTTTTGTGCCAGGCCCTGGACAGACGGGCGGGGGCGGGCGAGGCTCTTGAAAGCAACAAGGATCCATTTCCATGCCCAGCGGCGGCGACAACGGCCGCTGATGCAGTTGCCCAGGCAACGGCTCGAGCGGGGAAAGGAGGTTTGCGTTTTGGTTTGCCGGGTTGAAAAATCCATTTTAATGTTTAGTTGATTAAATACGTGACTTAATTCTATTGTGTGTGTGTGTGGGTGTGTGTGTGTGCGGCAGACAGGTGGGGTGGCTGGCAGGCCAACAAAGGGGGAGATCTTGTTTTCTTGTCCACAAAAAGGATTCGGTTTTCTTTCGCAATTTCTTAAAGATTTTCAACGAAGGAACACTCGGGAGATTATTATTATCGCTTGGGTTATCGTTCGTTTCACAATGAAAGAAGCAAAAAGCTTTGCAGACTTTATACACTTCAAATTTTTGGGGGTTTTCTGCAGAGCCTTTGGTTCGTTTTGCCCAGAAGTTTATTTGTCCTCAAAAGAGTCTGTAAGATTTCTTAGCTTCCAGTTTCTTCTTTGGATTTTATCCGATACCAAAATACAGCCTCCCTGAAGTAGGCTATAAATTCTGAGTTACTTGGGAATCTCTTTCTCTTTTTAACTTTTCTCCTCTTATTTATTTAAATTGGTAGAAAATACAACATAAATTAAACTTAATCAATGCTAACTCTCGAACTCTCTGCATCTCCATGAAATAAGTAATTTCAAAAATTACCTAGAAGCAATCTCTAGGAGATGATGTTTCCTTAGACTTCTTCCAATAAGCGCCGGTTTAGAAGACGTCGAGGAGAGAGGATTGGGTTGGGCTATTAAGCTTGATTTTGTTTTTACTCTGTATCTGATTATGTAGCATTGAAAAGGTTAAAGAATAGGAATATCCGGAAGATCCAAGAAATATCTGAAGAAAGTCCCCGTAGTTATCTTTTGATTCCGAGCCCAAAAGGCAGAGGTTATATCACAGGCCTAGCTCGCCTGCTACTTCCTTACTTTTTATTGTATCGATATTTTCGATTTGGATTCTCTACTTTCCATTCAGCTTAGAAGTGCGCTTTCCTTCGCAAAATAACTTAAAATGCCAGCTTATTAACCTTTTCGTTTATGCGGTTCATTGTCCACCTCTCGAAACGAGAGATTTCAGAGCAGACAGTGTATGATTTTCCTCGAGAAATATACTGCAGAAAACCGAATGATCAAATCAAACTGACACAATGCAAAGACTTCAGAGACAGGACCGAGGATCTGCCATTAGTCTCAAACAATCATGTTTGATTTTCAGCTCTGATTGATCGATTGCCAAGTCGAAGCTATGCTCGTTTTCCCTTGGAAATCGTTCCTCTTTTGACAGTATTAATCTTTTAATTCAAGATCGCTTTTGAAAAAAGCTCTACAAGTATTCAAATTATACATTTTTTTTAAATTAAGAAACTCATTAATAATTGAACTATTTTCTTGAGCGTCATCCAATGTCCTAAACGATGTAGAATTGCCGACACATCACTCGAATATTATAAACATATCATTATATTACATATTGTTTGCAAATGTTAGAAATATTTTTAAAATCGTCAGCAATTCTACAGCCCAAATGTGAATCCCATATTTCTAGAAATGTTTGAGGGGATTATTGAAATCAACACTTCTAATTTCGTGAGAAGTGACAGTGGTGGGATCTTAACTTTTTGTCCCCTTTTTCCCAATGGGGACTTCGTATTAGGGATCAGATATCGAGGCTTATCTTTCGGGGTAATTTTAGTTTTTGGACTCGAGAACATTTTGAGAATAATTTGTGAGTATGGATTCTATTTCAATCCAAATCGCTTTAATATTTCTGGTATTTTTTTTGGTATTTTTCCGGTATATTTGTGATACATTTTAGTATAATTTCCCCTTCTGCTATTTGAATTCTATTTGTGGTGTTTTTCCGGCTGGCTCCTCTCACTTGAAATGTTGCAAACTAGCGAATTGAGTTCTCCGCTGAGGCCCCTTGGACAGCTGCACAGATGGGAGCTGCACGCTCGCTGGCAGCTATCGATGTTCGCGTTGTCATTTGAGTTGTCAATGTTGCGCTGTTGCGAACTGTTAATGTGCACAATTAATTACAAATCGACAATCGGCGACAAATCAAGGCAGTCAGAGCGACAGCCGGGCGAACGCGCAGATGGACAGATGGACGGATAGGCAGCCCGGCACGTGTGGCTTTGCGGCCGATCGATCGATTGAGTCGAGCGATTGCGGATTTTTCTTTTTCAAACTCATAAATTTGTTGCCGCTGTCGTTTCTGTTTTTCTTTTTTTGATTTCGTTTTCGTTTGTAATTTGCAAATTTGAATTTTATTTTCCTCGTCTTTATCTCGGGCTGGTTTTATGCAAATGACTGACTGACTGACTGACACTAGACAACTGATACATGAAATTGACAACTTGAACAACCGACTTGAATTTACGAGACGCCCGCCCCTCGCCCAGTGCCTCGGTAGCAGGAAATATTGGAATCGGCCAAGACATTTTGACCATAAATTTGAATTTCTGCTGTCGCAGTTTCTCGACTCGCAGACTCAAACTGCACCCTTTTTTTGAGTACCCAGGGAGGTCGGCCCGGATTAGATAAACGAACTGGGTCGTCGTTTTCGTCATCACGGGGTATTTTGGTCGGTGGGTGGGTCTAAATTACTCCAAGAATTTTAATCGATTCACTGCCTCCCCACCCCCGACCAACTGACAATCTGGCCGATCTACGACCGTCGATCTGCCGCCGCCGCAACTGCTGCTCGGCGGGCGAATTGCCATGCATATTCATGTGCCCCTCATGCTGGGGCATGGACAGTCACTCAGCCAGCCAGTCACGATACCGATACAGAAGCCGAGATACCAAAGTGCCGATGAGGTCGCCGTTGTCATCTGCGTCGGCGTCGGCGTCGTCATCGTTTGCCGGATTTGTTGCTGGTCGGCGTTTTTGACATCATCGCCTCAATTTGACCGCATCTCCTGCATCATCAGTCAGCCGAGTGCAGCGGCTGGGCGAATGCAAATGCCAGAGGCAGCCCTCTAGCCAAATCGGGGCCCTCTCGATTGGCCATAAAAATGCGAGGGAATTTCATATGGCAAAGTCATTAGAATGCATTGCCGGTCATCGCATTAGAATTAAACTGCCGGCTGTCATACACAGCCTGAATCATACGCTCATTTCGCCAACGAGCTAAGCTCCCTTGGGTTTCTGGTTACTCTTCCCCGAAGAACACAAGAAACCTCAAACAAAGACCCAAAAGCTATCTTAGGAGATGGATTTAAGAACCGATACAAAACCTCAAATTTCTTTTAGTAAACTACTTAAAATTAACAGACTTTTCAAATCCCAAAACCGATCTTAAATACAGCATTCAAGAAGTGATTAAGAACTGTAATAAAAATCGCCAGATTAAATCTGGGGAATGCTAATAATCGTCAGGCTGAAGAAAAGTTTGAGGAAGAAGCTATCTTCAGCAGAGTCTTCAAGGACCGATTAGGGATCCAAATTTAATATCGAAAAAGCTACTAAAAATTTGTAGACTTTTCTAAACTCAAATCCAAACTTATGAGCAGTTTCCAAGAAGCGATTATGATCCGAAATTGAATCTTGGAACATGCTAAATATTGTTAGGCTTTTCAAACCCAAAACCGAGCTTTTAAGAACCGATTGAGAACCCAAATTGAATCTTGGAAACTGCTACAAATTATAATACTTTTCGAAACCCACAACCGATCTCAAGAACCGGCTGAAAACTTAATCTTAATATCGCGTAAACTGGCAGATTTCGTCAGGCTGAAAAAATCAGCTTTTTTGGTTTCAATTTGAAAACTCAGAATCGTCGACTCGCCGACCCGTTTGACTTTGGAGGAGGGCCCTGTCGGCCCTGCAGTTGCCGTTTGGTTGGAGGGAAGGCGTGGAATTGATGCAATTGAAATTACTGAGCCAAACGCCTCGAATTCATTTTCATTTTTCATATTTTCCATTGCCTAATTGATTTCATTGCTCTGCTCGCATCACTCGCTCGGTCGGTTGGTCGGACGGCCACTTGACCACTTTGTGGGTAAATTTCTCAAAATGTTGCACACTGGATATTTGAATTTGTGATACTTTTGAATATGAAAATTAATGGCCTTACCATAAAACTCATCGTGTTTATTCCGTTTCTCTTACAAAGCGAATGTCGCCATATTTTTGAATTTATCTAGAAAGGAATTTCTGAGCTCTCGAAAGATCTCTGAAGTTCCCAAATCTCCTCAATGTCGGACGCCCACATCGATTGTCTGTGGCCCTGAACTTTATGGAATTTGTTGGTGGGTGGTGACGGGGGGTTTTTGGGTTTCATTGCATGCCGGGTGGTGGGCGATCCTTGCGTGCGGTCACTGCTCGGAATGATTAATGACGGGCGGTCTCATTTCGGAGCTCATGGCCGTCCGTCTCGGCCGTCTGATAGCGTTTAATTGCTCTCCGATAGACCGAAAGATACGAACGGCCAGGGCGGCGGTGGGGAAGTCGTGTGGCCGCAAATTAAACAAATGAAAATTATAAATAATATTAAAAAGAAACTAAAGCAAATTTACATGAAATTTGCATACGGCGGGCGGCATCCGTCGAAAGCAGGAACACAAAAAAAATCACGCATACGCCGCGTTGTGTCAACAAACGTAAAGCGCCTGACAACCCGCCGCCAGCCTGGCGATAGCTGGCGAACCTCTGCTACTGTTGTTTATATTTAGCCAATTCCCAACTTGGCGGCATTAATTGTCATCATTCTGATTGTTGCTCCTGTTGTTGTTGCTGTTGCTCGGCCAACGGAACCGCAACAAAGTAAGAAAGTTGCCAACAACTCGTGGTTCAAAGTTCATTTGGCCTGCCATTGCGGTTATCCAGCCCCGTCGGGGGGAGGTCCGCCGACTGTGTGCCTGGCACTCGTTGACACTTTTACTTTGGCATGGAAGACAGCCAGGCAGCAGCGGCCGAAGACGGCAGACGATGCGAGGGCGGCAGGACCACAGGTGGAGGGGACGCGGTAAGCGAGAGAGAGAGGAATCCAGACTCCCGGCAATCGAAGCCAGCAATTTCACTTAATTCGCTGGTAATTTGCGAATAATTCCCATCGATGGCTCTCAGCCGGGGTGGGGCAGTGGGAGGGGGAGGGCCAGAACCCGGCACGCACCTTGGCTGGGCTGAATGGCAGACATGCAAACTGCATGACAACGGGCCAAGCCCAAAATGCCAACAATTTCGGCCCTGTTCGTGGCTCTTCCTTGGAGGAATGCTCCCCGGTTTATGCAAAACAAGAGTCACAAAAATTAACGTTTGTCACATTCGCAATGGAATGCGCTAAATCAGAGACGCCCACCGCCCCCCTGCCTTCGCCCATCGCGGGCTTCGTGTGGTTTTGTTGGCCACAAAACAATTTCATCGATTTTAGCCAACCGCCGGCCCAACAAGTTGTCTTCTTTTAAGTTTATGGCTAGGTTTCCCGTTTCGTAGGGCTTAATTGTGTGTTTACACCCCGAGTAACCCCACTGGCTTCCCGATCGCCACCTGCCCCGCCCCCGCAGAGCAAACATTGCCGCATGCAAAAGCGCACTTAAAATTTCAGACGCCGAGCATAATTGTCAAGGAGTTGATGAGAGGGGGGAGGGAAAGAGGTGAGGAAGTGAGTTGGAGGTATCCTCGGAGAGATCCTCCCTTCCGGGGTGATTGATCTTCCAAAAGTCTCACTCCCCTCATCACCCATCCCGTAAAGTTTTCCTTCAAATTTGAGGGCACCCATCGGTTGATCCCAACGAAGCTAAATACCCACTTTGGTTGGGTTCTTCAATCTGTGGCTGTTTTTTTAAGGGCCATTTGTCCAGCATTCTTGGAATCTTGGGAAAATTATCAACGGCCTGCCCAAGGGACCTTCGAACTTGTCGGATTTCCCAAGTCCCCTGGCCAAGTTTCTTAGCCCAAATGAGGCCGAGTGCTGGGCGGGCTCGCCTCCCTCATCATCGATATGACGAACGACTCGCCTCATCTGCGGCGGGAATCCTTGAGCTAATGACTCATTAAATAGCGCGATGAATTACATGACAATGACGTTTAGTCTTCCGAGCAGCGTGGGTGCGGGTGCCGGGCAGGGCATCTGCGGTCTTCGGTGGCCCGTGCATATTCATGAGTTTCGTGCTGAGCTGCCATTTTGGGGGCGACTTTGTTTACACACGGCCACTCGCTGAGGCGAGCACTCGACTCGGCTACACTTGAATGACAATGAGTATGAAAATGAATGTGAAAATGGCAATCAATCTAGCCTGAATGTTGGTCGGTTGGCTGGCAGTCAGTCACTCGGCTGGCTTGACTCACAGCCGCATGATTTTGACGTAGAAGACTTGACATGTTTTCCACGGCAGCCCATCACCGATGCCACCGATAATCCAAAGTGATTGCTGCATTTTCAAAATTAATCATTTACCGAACAAAGCGCACGAATCACAGCGCACCCAAAACAGATCGCAAAGGGCCGCTCCAAACGATTAGTCAGCAAAGGCACAACTGTACTTGGGGAGAAATCTTTTAGGAGAAGAGATTGAAGGTCTTCCGTGATCTTTGAATCAGGGTATTGGGTCCAGAAATGAGTGGAATGAGTATTCTTTTGTGGAGGCAACTGTACTTTCCAATTCCTCAGAACAGATCGCAAATGCGCCGCTCAAATTGATTATTAAGAAAAGGCACAACTGTACTTGGTAAGAAGTCCCGTAGGAGAGGAAAGGGAAAGCCTTCCACGAGCTTTAAATAGTGGAATTAGGTTTAAGAATGAGTGGAGTAAGTATTCTTTTGTGTAGGCAACTGTACTTGCCAAAACCGCCGCTTCAAACGATTAGTTAGCAAGGGCCCAACTGTACTTAAAAAGAAGTCCCCTAGGAGAGGAGAAAGAAGGCCTTCCACGACCTTTGAATAGAGGAATTCGGTTTAGGAATGGAGCTTTGGAGTCGATTGAGTGAGGCAACTGTACTTGCCAATTTGTCATTTCGGTAATTGGAGCCAAACGATGAGTCGAAGGCAGACGTCTGTCTGTGTTATTTCCGCTTTATAGTTTGGGTTTTTTAGGCGGCTGAAGGATAGAACTACGCATCCTTAGGTTAATTATTATGCACCCAAAAGACTGGCTCGGGTGGGCGGGGGAGTCTTCCAGCAATTTGGCCACCATTTTGTGCACTTTGGCAAGAATAAGCGAGTTAATGACTCGATAACAACAACGTTAAGGAGCAGCCGGCACGACAACAAGGACAGCAAGGACGATGCTGGCCCCGCTAACGAGCCATAATCAAATCAAAATTCATTTTATTATCGACGCGAGACTAAAACGGCTTTTAAAAGGGCCAACAACTCAGCACCCCCGCCCCCAACTTGACACATTTGCCGGCATTCCTTTAGGGCGCAGACAGCGTGAATATTGTGGGTGCTGTGGGCTCTTTTTCTGTATGGCAACCTTGCGGTTTGCCTTGCTCACCTTTTGGAGCCTTTGATTGCTTTGTTTGTTGGCCCTGCGGTCGATGCGGCAGCGGCGGCGCCGTCGTCGTCCTTCAGGCCGCTTTGAATTTTTGTTGTTTGGTTGGTTATCAATTATCGACTCAAATTTAACAGCCCTCAAATGGTGGGGTGAGCAGATCCGATTGCTTCCGGCCTGCCATCCGACCCTTTATACGATTCCCACAACCTTCGACTCGAGTGTCAAGTGGGGAGACTCACGCACTTCCTCTTCCTTTCCCTCTCTCTTTCGGGACACCTCGGCTGCCTTCGTTGGACTCCTGGGCGCCGATGAGTCGTGTGAAACGATTTGACCCCCTCGCTTAGTTGGCTTGCCAGCTGTCCTGGGCGCCGGCCGGCTGTGCCGTTTGCTGCTCGCCTAAGCCCCTCGTAGTTGGCAATTTTCATTACGGCCGGAACGGCCCCTTCCGCCGGCAAGTGCGGGGGCACATTTGTGTGTGTTTTCACCTTCATCAAAACATTTCACCGCACTCCTTCGCCGCCTTCTTGTGCCGCTCTCTGTTGAGCCGGATGGGATTATGATTGTTGAACGTAATTTGTTTACCCGTAGCATCAATCGGAGTCACACAAACAAACAGGAGCGCAGCGTGGTCGTCCTCGGCGCTGGCCTTCGTTGCGATTATCCTCTGGCTGTCTGGACATTGTCTGCCTTTGAGTTTGTGCTTTGCGTTGGCCTTTTTTGTAGTTTTTGATTGTTTGTTTTGGCACTTTTCCGTGCTCATTTGGGCAGGAAAATCCCCTAGATGATTTTCCATACCTTCGCCACTGAATCTTTAATGTCAATAAACCTGCCAAATGAGAAGTAAAGAAATGAAATCGCCCACAACCCGAAAGCCGGCTCTCAAATTCCCTCTCTCTCGCCAAGCAATTATCGGGTCCATTGAACTCATCAAGATTATCTGTTGAAACCCACAAATAAACTATCTGGATTCGTGACCATTCCATTCTGTTCTACTGCGTGTACCTTTACTATATCTTTAAAAAGGTATTAGGATCCGCTAAATAGGAAATACCCTTTAATTTATTTTTAAAAGGTGAACGAAGTTTGAATTCAGAGTTATTTTTTTTTAAGCATTTTTACAAATGTTCATCAAAATGTTAATTAGTCTTTTTCTGCCCGGGAGGGCTTAATCTGATTTTACTTATAAAAACAAAGGATCTACGCTATATGACTACAATACATATAAGAATATCCCACTGTGTTCATATATTTAAAATTTGCAGTACGATTTCATATTATTTTCGGTGACGACTCTGATGGGTAGATTCCGGGGAGAAATAAGAAAACAAAATGGGGAAAAAGCTAAAATTAGGGGGAAAAATATTTGATTTGACTTGGCTTGTTCCTAATAACCTATTATAAGATGAAAGACAGTTGAAAGGACACCGCAGGAGTAGAGGGATTTCTATTGATAGACATCCATCGGGACCATCAGGTCAAAGCGTCGACAGCTGGGCGAATGCATTCTTAGCCTGCTTTTGGGGGCGCCCAGAAATGGAACAATGACACAGAAAGGGAATAGGAAATAGAAACCTTTTCAAAAGGCTTACAAAATCAGAATACAAATTACAAGTTCAAAATCCTAGCAAAAATCAATTGACGAATTTTTGATATTCTTCTCCTTACGACAATCCTAGAATATTATTAAAAACCGTCAAAGATCTATATTTTTAAAAGAGCACTGCAGTGGCAGGGATTCCTAGTGAAAATTACCGACTCATCATTCAGCTGCCAGCGGATATGCCCGCCGCCCGGCAGAGCGTCGACAGCTGAGCGCTGGAATTCTTAGCCTGCTTTTGGGGGGCGCCCAGAAATGACGGCTGTCGGCGGGGCCGGCGGGCAGTGGGCGGTTCGGCGGCGGTGAAAATTGACTTGCATTCTTGCAATACGAAGCGCCGCATTGCGCGCTTAATCGAGGAAAAAAGAACACGAAGCAGCATTTTCCACATTGGACAGACCGCAACGGAAGGAATGGCAAGGCGGCGAAATGAAAAAATCGTGTGGCAAATTGAGCCGCAAGGCAAAACTTTGATGATTCAACAAAAAAGCAGTTAAAGTTTTTGTTCTTTGTTTCTTTTTTTCGGCCAGCCAGCCCTCACGACAATATTCTGTTGTAGGTGACTGGCACCTGGCCGTGGGATTATCTTTCTATTGGTAAAGGAATTCATAAGTTTGCCTCGCCTGGCGGTGTACAAATTTTCTAATTGTTTGCCGGCCTTTAAAGACCCAACGGCCGCGGGTTAAGCAGGCCGAGGTCTGATTACAGGACCTCCGCCCAACCGCCCACCGCTTTACGGGGGAAGCTCTTTGGTGTTGCTCATTTTGCTTTTAATTAGCCGCTCGCTCGGATGATGACGGCGGCGGCGGTGGCGGGAGTGTGACTCTGTAATCAAATCCTTGTCTTTTGTTGCCGCCCTGCCTGCCAAAAAAGAAAAAGTTTTATATTTGCAAAAATGCTCATGGCTCAACCTCCCATTCCGGAAGCCGAAGAGGCTTAAAAGTCAGCCAGCCTGTGTGCTCGGCTCTAACGAAGCTGCAACAATTTTCGAGGCAACTTTTTGTTGTCAACTTGGTTGATTTGACTCTCATCCGGTTGCCCGGCGGGGCCAGCCAGCTAATTGCCCAAACAAACCCGTTAACTCACACGCTCTTCCTCTCTTTCTTGCAGTTTGCCAGCCTCACCAGTTCCGCTGCAACAATGGCCAGTGTATCGATAAACGGCTGATGTGCGATGGAACAGCCGATTGCCAAGACAACGAGGACGAGACCCACGACGATTGCCGTAAGTAGAAAGCTCTTTCATAACGGGAATTTTGTTGCTAAACCCGTCGATAACAATCGAAAACGCGGGCTTCTAAAACTGTGGAAACAGCTTGGAGTTTGGTAGACCCTTGCATCGGTCTATGAGTCACTATCACTAGATTGTAAGGCTTTTAGCTTTTATTGTAGCTTGTAAGTTTTGGTTAAGACTGCGATTGGCAAGAACCAATCGACAAACTGTACTTTTTCTACTAATCAAAGCGAATCTACTAACCGCATCCGCACTCCTCTTCGCTCTCTTTCTCTCGCTCTCCACCGCTAACATTTCTCAATGGGCCAAACGCCAAAACAAATCATCTCCAATTAACAACAACAACAACTTACTAACCAACAACAAACAGCGGCTGCCTGCAGCGACATGGAGTACCAATGCCGGGACGGCACCCGCTGCATTGGCGCCAGCCAAAGGTGCGACGGTCAGGCCGATTGCAGTGACTCCGACGACGAGGAGCACTGCGACGGAAGTGAGTATGGCCATCACTCATCCCCCCACCCACCCAAAACCCCACCTCCTGTAGGCATCAGAATGTTTAATTAACTTTTTCCCCCCTCCCCTTCGTGCTGCCAAGTTGTGCCGAAGCTGAGGTACACCTGCCCGAAGGGCAAGTTCACCTGCCGCGATCTCTCGTGTATATCGATAATTCATCGCTGCGATGGCCGCGCCGATTGCCCGCACGATCGCTCCGACGAGGAGGGCTGCCGTACGTTCTCCCCTCAGAAATAACTCTTACTTTTCTTGTCTTGATATTTTGGTATTCCCCAAACCCAAATGCAGCCTGTCTCTATGACAAATGGCAATGCGACGATGGCACTTGCATAGCCAAGGAGCTTTTGTGTAACGGCAACATCGATTGCCCCCAGGATATATCCGACGAGCGTTATTGCGAGGGTGAGAGGAAAAGCTTAATGAAAGATAGTTCGATCGGTAGGTTAGATTAGAGCAATCCATTGCCAGGTAAGGAAGATTTTAGTTTGCTGATTTGAGTTGCTTTGAGTTCCCCCCACCGTCTCAGAATCATTCATATTCCCCATTTCCGTGCACTAACTCAAGCCCAACTCATGGCTGTCGCAATCAGGTGGCTATGAGGTCGACGTGTATCCTTGTCGGGAGAATGAATTTCGCTGCGATGTGAATAATTGCATTCCAATCCGACAGTTGTGCGATAACATTATCGATTGCGACGATCAGACCGACGAAGACTGCGGTAAGTTGGGATCGATGGATCGGTAATCCCAGCCCGGGGTGTTTGTCTTTTTGGTGTTGGTCGGGATTTCAATAAACAGAGCATAGAACTCTGAGCCTTTGCTTGCTTTCTCTTTCTCGCTTACTCTCTGTCGATTTTCCTTAATGTGTAGAAGTTTTGGTTGTGTGTTGGTTTGTTGTGTGTATTTTTTTCGATTGTTCGATTTTTTTAACACGAAATTTTTATTTTCTTTTTCCCACCGGATCGATGACAAAAACCCTGTTATTTTGATTATAAAACTTGCATTCCTGGTTGTGGTTATCGAATGTCTATCGAATGCTCCGGCCTCCGACCAAATTTGCATGCGTTATCCCTCCAAAAATAACCATAACTCCACCCACGCACCCCCGGTTGCATGCGGCCGCCCCCTGCATCCCCCGCATCAACCAAAGGCTTCCACGAGCATCCCAGCGTCACCAGCCGACCACGCCCCGCCCGCCCACCGCCAGCCTACGACTACAACGTCAACCAAATCGACCGGGACGAAAGACGCGAATACGAAATCTACCATCGCAACATCTACGCCAAGTCCACCCCCACGGGCTGCGCCGACAACCAATTCAAGTGCAACAACAATGTCTGCATTCCCCTGCACCTGCGTTGCGACCGCTTCAGCCACTGCAACGACGGCAGCGACGAGATCGGCTGCCAGCAGTACGAACGGCCCACGACCACCCGGAGGCCGTTTTTCCTCCAGCCCGCCACCCAGGCACCGCGGACGGCGATCACCACAGCCGAGCCGAGGCGACCAGCGGCCACCACCCAAGCCGCTAGAACTAACCCCATTCTAACCAGAGCGCCTATAACGAGTAGGTTCCCCCCGCCCCCCTCTCTCTGTCATTGTTGCCCACAGGATACGCGGTTGGTTATAACGGTTCAAAGTGCATGCACATGTTTTATACTCCAAACAAGAGACTCTACTTACCACCCACACATTCATATATTTATTTATACAATATAGTTTTAGGTTAGGCAGATTTTTAGTTTAGGTTAAATTCGTATGTAGTTTTAGATGATTGATACGCCTATTTTACCCTTTGCGTTTCTCTTTCTTTCTGTTTGACTGTCTCTGTCATCACTGCACTGTCACTGTCACTCTCCTTGTTGCTTGTGTGTTGCACGATGTGTGGCATGCCACACTCATTAGACTCATCACCGCCACCATCATCATCGTCATCGTCATCGGGCTCATCCAACTGCCTCGAAAACATTGAATTCGCGTGCCACAATCGCGATTGCATTTCGATTGAGAGCGTCTGCGACGGCATTGCCGACTGCTTGCAACACGAGGACGAGGACTACCTGCTGTGCAACTGCAGCAGTGACAAGGTAGGTCCACGTCATCCACCACCCACCACCCACATACACACACACTCCAGCAGTTATTTCATTTTTTGTACTCCTCTCTTGACTTTGTCTCTGTCTCTTTGTTTCACACACGCACACCCACACACACACACACACACACACACTCTTTCTAACTTAGTACAAGTGTGTGCGTGGCGGCGGTTGCATACCCAAAACTCAGGTCTGCGATGGCAAATCTCAGTGCCGCGATGGCAGCGACGAGAGCGCATGCCGTAAGTACAGTCTAACCCAAAACAATCCCTCCTCTCGCTCTCTCTCTTTTTCTCTCTGTCCGATCTGTTTAACTTTCCATTTTAACCCTTTAAGATTAAGTTGGCTATGATTCTGGTCCGCTTAGTTAAGATCTTTTTTTCTGTCGTGTTCATTTTTCATTTAATCTCTTTTGCTTTTTTCTACTTTCATTTCTCTGAATTTTACTGACTTCTATGCAAAATCTCTGCTTCATTTTGGCCGCTGTGGCTCTTTCATCACCAACACCCAACAACAACATTCAACATCATCATTTCAACATCAACAACAAACAACAAACCACAACAGATTTCCACTCGAAGTTCAATTTGAGCCGTCCGATTGTCGAGTGTTTGAGTTTTCAGTATCAATGCGGCGACGGGAGTTGCATTTCCGATTACAAGCGCTGCAACGGTATCGCCGATTGCGCTGATGGTGCCGACGAATACAATTGCTTGATCAATTACGACGATCCCAATTATGGTAGAGAGCCCAGTTCCTTTCTCTTTTCCTAACCGTCGTCCTGGGGCCGTTCATCTAACTCTATCTTATTTTCGCTTCTTTCATGGCCACAACAAAACACACGATTCGATAAACGATAACACACACTACACTACAGACGACACGAACAACAATCCGTTGAGTGAATGTGATATCTACGAGTTTGAGTGTGATTTTGCCCAATGTATACCGTTAGAGAAGAAATGCGACGGGTTCCCCGATTGTAACGATGAGACCGACGAGCTCGACTGCCCGCCGTTCACAGGTAACACCCCACACACACACTAGTGTATTTGAAGACTAACGGGTGTTGTGTGCGTTTTCTAACCGATCTGCTAATGTTAACTGAGAGTTCTGAGTGTCCTAAATGTGCTCCCCCCTCCCCAACCAATTCACAGAGCAATGCCTCGAGCACGAGTTCGAGTGCGATGACTATTGTGTGCCGCGCGATCAGCTGTGCAACGGGATCGTCAACTGTAATGACGGCAGTGATGAGCGCAACTGTACTTTTTGTCGCGAGGGTGCTTTTCTGTAAGCCACTTTTTCACATGGGGCAGTCAAACGATTTATTTTATCGAATTTGTTTTTTGTTCCACACACATACACACACACACACACACACATGCATTCATCTGTCATATCGCATCATCAGTTGCAACTCTGGCGATTGCATCGGCCCAAAGCTGCAGTGCAACGGCATCGCCGACTGTACCGATGCCAGCGATGAGCATCAATGCGGTAAGACCAAACCTCAAATCAGCACCATCAGCACATTCATTTCGTTTTCCCTTTCCCAACTGATTTTTCGCTTAAGTTTTGTTTGCGCTTCCCTGTAGTTTTCTGCCAGCTTGGCTTAAGTTTTGCTTATTTATTTTTGGCTTATTTTTGACATAATCGATTATAATTTTTGCTCACCAAGTTCCCTGCCTGCCCGATTATGTACGCTGCAATGGGAGTTGCGTCCATCGGTCCATCCAATGCAATGGCAGAATCGACTGTTTCGATGGCAGTGACGAGCGGAATTGCCCGGGTAAATTATGGCCACCAAACGGCCTTGTAGTTAGCTCTCTCCGAATCCCAAAAGCTTGGGAAGATCTTTCCAATTTCTACCGTTATTTCTTCTTCGGGACTGGCAGGCATCTTTCCTTCCCGCCTGCCCGGACAATCGATTTTGTGTTTCTTTTTATTTGATGTCCTTTTTTGTTTGTTTATTTTTTGTTGTTCTTGCCTCCCGACCCGCGCTCCTTAGGGGGCCCAGACAGCGGCACGCACCACATTAACCACCATACTCACAAAAGCTGCCGCGACAATCAATGGCAGTGTAACAATTTGGAATGCATTAACCGCGACTTCCTGTGCGATAAGCAGGTCGATTGCACCGACGAATCCGACGAGTGGCCCGACAATTGTGTGGGAATCGGTAAAATCAAAGCAAACTCATTCCAATCAATCTCATCGCCTAGTTTACGTTCCTATTAATTAAGTTAGTTAGTCTTACCCTTAAATCATTTAAAGGATCCAAGAGGCCCTACAGGTTTGTACGTCTTACAGCCTCTAAGAATCCAAATACCCACAAACGACCATTTATCGATTTCCATTTTGGCTTATTTGTCTCTTTCTTGCTCTCTCTTTTCCCATTTACCACCGCGCTTGCCCTCCTAATTCGCTGCCCTTCATTCGCCTCACCGCCACCAACACACATAACGCATCCCACATGCCGCATGCTGCCGCCCGACGCCCCGCAGTGACCACCCGCCTAACCGCCGACGATTGCTCGCCGGAGCAATTCTTCTGCGACGACTCCTGCCTGAACCGCTCGATACGCTGCGACGGCCACTTCGATTGCTCCGATCGCAGCGACGAGCGCGACTGCTATCCATCCCACGACCTGCCATGCCCCCAGCACACTTGCCCCACCGGCGGCCGTTGCTACACGGAAAGCCAGCGCTGCGACGGTCGCCGGCATTGCGACGACGGGGCCGACGAGGCCAACTGTAAGTCCAAAGCCAGCGCCCCCCATACAGCCATTCATGTTCGCCATTGCATGGGGTCCGGTTGAGAGATCTTCGGGGGTTCTAAGGACCGACAGACGGACAGACGGTCACCGCTTTGTTCTGTTCTGTTCTGCAACTGCGCACTCAGCACACTCTGTCCAAGTGTCTAACTTTGTTCATCACGTTATCTCATTAACTACTTTATAATCTAGATCTGCTAATTTAAGATTATCAACACCGAAATGTTCTTGTTGTACTTTTTGTGTTCCTTTGCTTCACTTGTTTTCCAATTACGAACTTTCCTTTGCCAATTGCACCAACCAACAACCAACAACGACGGTCTTAAAGGCACCCAATGCAAGGATAACGAGTTCTCGTGCTACGATCATCAGTTCTGCATAAATGCGACCCAGCACTGCGACGGCTTCTACGACTGCAAAGACTTTTCCGACGAGCAGAACTGCATTGGTTAACCAAGAAACTTGAATTGATTTCTTTTTTGTTTACGAGCCGTTGCTCGTTTTTAGCTACTCTATAAGTTCTCGATGGCATGATCTTTCCTCTAGATTTATTTAATCCTAAGTCGGTTGTAGTGACCTTAGAGCAACCCCCAGTTGAGTTGAACATGTGTATGCACCTATATCTTTTTTTCTAGCTACCCTCCTGATCGTTGCCCAATACCAATTCCCCAAAAGCTAACTCATCTCTTGTGTGTTTCCACAGGCTGCGCCTCGGATCAGTTCCGCTGCAACAACGGCGATTGTGTGTCCCAGAATGCCTACTGCAACGGCTACCGCGAGTGCCGGGACGGCTCCGACGAGGCCGACTGCACGGTGGCCGAGTGCTCCGCGGATCAGTTCCGCTGCCGGAACGGAGAGTGCGTGTCCCCCGCGGTTCGTTGCGACGGCCGCACCGACTGCCGCGACAGCTCCGATGAGGAGAACTGCTGTAAGTATGATTATTCAATGACCAGCAAAGTGCGAGCTTCATCATCACGATCATCGCAATCATCATCATCGAATGTAAATATCATTTAGGGGGTGCCACGACCAAGGGCAGTTTTCCGGCGGGAGCTTCAACGATGTCGACGACTCTGACCAGCGGGTTGGCCACGACGACGGTGATTCCTTTGAGGATCATTTGTCCGGCCACAACTTTCAGGTGCCGGAACGGACCTTGCATTTCGCTGGGCCTGCGTTGCAACGGCGTCGTCGATTGTCCCTACGATATGAGCGATGAGTCGGACTGCGGTCCCATCACCAATGAGATCGATAGTAAGTCGCCGGTTGCCCGAACCGAACCCGCACGGTGGCCGATCGAACCAAGGTCTCTCCACACTCCACACTACCCCATTCCCGTCAAGTAACTCCTCTTGTCTTTGTATTAACCTGGAGTCGTATACTTGAAAGGTTCTTGGGACTAACTCACCAATCATTTGCTTACCTGACCGCTAACCATAGATTTGCTCAAATGATCTCCCAATTAACATTGATCTATTTCCACAGATGGCAGACCCACCGAAGCCCCCCAACTGCAACTGAAAACCTATCCCAACATGCAGCAGATCACAGAAAGTAAGTACGGTGTGGAAGACTTGATGATCAAGGCTGCAAGGCTGAGATATTTATGGTTGAAAGAGCCTTGCAGCCTTGAGGAATCGAGGGATCTGGGATCGAAATATAAAACGTTTTCTATATCGCTTTCTAACCCCAACAAAATGCTTAAACCAAACAATTGCCAAAAATAAATATAAATACATTTTTTGAAGGATATATTAGGGAGGGTAAGTTGGCCTGACTTCCGCAAATACCGCACCATTATCTACCTGTATATAGTAGACAATACCAATATCGAATCATGTTCTATATAATTTAATGTATATTATGCAAGCACTGCACTTCGAATTGGCCAGTCGGAGGATGTTAATCGAGTCGAAATTCTGCAGATCGCACAAATATCCGATATCCATATAATCTCCACCGAAAGATCTTAACACTCTGTTCCTGACTCACCGATATATAATTTTACGCAAATGTGCTGGGTTATAGGGAAAATATCAACAGGCTGAATTTCAGCATTTATTTAAATGTCGTTCTGAAGGATCAATGTAAATTTAGGAATCAGATGTGAGCAACCAATCTAGCCATGTCTATCTGCCTGTCCGTCCATCTTATCATTCTCCCCCTTTTATTCAATCAATTTTGGGACCTCGCTTCGTTATATCTATTGACAGATCAGACCAATTTCCCCCCTTATCAAGACCCCTTAAATGTGAATGATCTTCAAAGTTATAGGCAAGTTTGTATAGGAAAGTCGTAGGAAACCTTTTGGTGTTTCCAGTATTCTTATATTTAGGCAAGCAAAAATCTGTGCTGTTGTCTTTAAAGCCGAAAAGTAGGAGCCCCAAATAGGCAGTCTCGACTTACTTGTTTCAAATTAAATTTATAAATGAGACCGAGCGCTTTCTGTATTGAGTAAACTCAAATAGCCAAATCCCGAAATTTAACCAAAAATTTCCCCTTTAACGAATGAATTGTGGGTTAATAAGCTTTTCAAAGAAAGGGTAAAGTTATATTTTACGAGTGTGTCAAAGACTTGCTTATTTATGTTTGAAAACAAGAAGTTTAGGGACTTACTGTCGGCATTTTAAAATTCTGCTTTCCTGGAGCTGCCCGGCAAATTTCTGCATACGATTTAACCCACCAGGGCTTAATTTCCCATCGCCCCCCTCGTCAGCTGTTTCTGTGGAAACCAATTCCACCTTACATTTCAAGAGCTAAGCATTTGCTTATGTAGTGGGTAGAAACCCTCATCTTTAAAGAAGATTCCTCACCATTGAATATTCTCTTTTATGCATAAGTTTGGAGCCTAAATTAGAAATTAGAGAGGACTTTGGAGGTTCCCCACTTTAACTAAGTGAGCCATTATTCGAATCACTGTCCTTGATTATCGGTAGTTAGCTATTTAAAACTGGATACAGAGTATTCGAGCTTCGGCGAACCGGAGATAGATTTGAATTCCTTCACTGTACTCCCTCATCCGCTGGCACTGCAAGATTGCGAAAAGCAAAACCAGTAAAAGAGCCACTAAAAATGTAAAAGTGGCTCATGTATTATGCCCGAATAACCGATAATTGCCAAGTCTAAATTCTGATCAACTAACGGTATTTCGTGTGTGTGCATTTAGGACGTGAGGTCGTCTTCCGCTGCCGCGACGAAGGACCCCTCCGGGCCAAGGTCAAATGGTCCCGCCCCGACGGCCGCCCATTGCCAGTTGGCTTCACCGACGTCAACGGTCGCCTGGAAATTCCCGCTATAAAGGTAAGCAGGACAACAATTGAAACAACCCTCGGACTCTAATTTACAATATCTCCGCCTTAGATGGAAGATTCTGGACCCTACGTGTGCGAGGCGGTGAACTATCCGCGCTATGTGGTCGGACAGCAGGTCTCAGTGCAGCTGACGGTCGATCGATGTAAGTCTGGCCCATGTCCTTTTAATTTAGATATTCATCCTTTGCCGGATATGTACTTGTTTTGGGGGGACTTTCGCAAGCAGCCTGGAGAGAGCCAAGGCTCAAGGAACCGCCCTCCAACCGCATCAAGTACGGCACAGTGCCCCATATAGACTTCGAGTTCTTTGGCCTAGGTACATACCTTCCCCCAAGCCCTCCCCTAATCCCGACCCAGTTTTCAAATATTCGACTAATTCTTTGCAATTCCCCAATGGCCGCTGCCCCGGCTCAAACCACGGCCTGAAACAATCGGTAAAAGTGTAGGAGACTCCAACCCCGAAAGCCACCGGAAGTAACTTTGATTTGTCTTCTTTTTCCCTTGGCACAGACAACGGTCCGGACGTACGCCCGGACACAGCCTGCCACGAGAACCAGGCCACCTGCATGACCGGCGAGTGCATCGACAAGTCGCGCATTTGCGACGGAGTGCCCAACTGCTCGGATGGCTCCGACGAGCACAGCTGCAGCCACGGCAGCCGCTGCCAGCCGAACGAGTTCCTCTGCCGCAACTCGCGCTGCGTGGACCGCACTTGGCGCTGCGATGGCGAGAACGACTGCGGCGACAACTCCGACGAGGAAACCTGCGACATCGAGCCCAGCAGCAGCCCCTGCCGCTACAATGAGTTCCAGTGCCGCAGCGGCCACTGCGTGCCCAAGAGCTTCCAATGCGACACTGTGCCCGACTGTGTGGATGGCACCGACGAGATTGGCTGCCGTAAGTATCCCAGCCGCTAGTGAAGCCCCGCAAGATTTAACCTAGATCTGTGTTACTGGCAGGATCTCCTGTGGCCATGATCCCGCCACCGCCGGCCCAGTCCCTGATCGAGGGTCAGGCGCTGAACTTGACCTGCGTGTCCAAGGGCGTGCCCACGCCCACGGTGGTCTGGCGCCTCAACTGGGGCCATGTGCCCAGCAAGTGCGTGTCGAAGAGCAACGGCGGCGTCGGCAATCTCTACTGCCCCAACATGCTGCACGAAGACAGCGGCGCCTATTCCTGCGAGATGCTCAACATCAAGGGCATGGAGTTCGTCGTGCCCGACACGATTGTCACGGTCATGAGGGACCAGAATAAATACTGCCAGGCCGGGTTCTTCAACATGTTGGCCGCCTCGCGCGAGGAGTGCATCAAGTGCTTCTGCTTCGGGGCCAGCACCTCCTGCGACAGTGCCAATCTGTATAACTATGCCATCAACCCGCCGGTGGTGTCGCACCGCGTGGTCAACGTCGAGCTGAATCCCTACAAGACGGTGATCAACGAGGCCCCCATGCCCAACATTCTGAGCCTGCGCCACGGCGTCCAGTTCCGTGTGTCGGATGTCCAGTACGCCGGCGTCCAGGAGACTCCCTACCTGGCCCTGCCCAGCGAGTACATGGGCAACCAGCTGAAGTCCTACGGCGGCGTCCTGCGCTACGAGGTCAGCTACGTGGGCAATGGACGGCCCATCAACCAGCCTGACATCATTATAACCGGCAACCAGATCACCCTGACCCACCGCGCCCGCACCCAGCCGGACCTCAAGAACAAGGTGTCGGTCCAATTTGTGCCTGGATCTTGGTACATGCTGGACGGCCGCCGGGCCACCCGCGAGGAGATCATGATGGTCTTGGCCAGCGTGGAGAACATACTCATTCGCCTGGGCTACATCGATGCCACCGAGCGCGAGGTGGAGCTCACCAACATTGCCATGGACTCGGCCGGCACCGAGAACATGGGCCTGGGCTCGGCCAGCCTGGTGGAGAAGTGCAGCTGCCCGCCTGGCTATGCCGGCGACTCGTGCGAGTCCTGCGCTCCGAACTATGTGCGCCAGCCGGGAGGACCCTGGCTGGGACGCTGTGTGCCCTACGAGCCGCAGCCTTGCCCGGCAGGCACCTACGGCGACCCGAAACGCGGCCGCGCCTGCTTGCCCTGCCCCTGCCCCCACGCGGGATCGAATAACTTTGCCAATGGCTGCCAACTGACCCCTGATGGGGATGTGATCTGCAACTGCCGCGAGGGCTATGCCGGCCGACGCTGCGAGGAGTGCGCCCCCGGCTACCAGGGCACCCCGTTGATGCCTGGCGGCAGCTGCCACCGCATTCCCGAGTCCACTTGCAATGTCGAGGGCACCTACAATGCGCATGCGGACGGCACCTGCGACTGCAAGTCACTGGTGGTTGGCGAGAGCTGCGACACTTGCGCCCCGAAGTCTTTCCACCTCAACTCGTTCACGTACACCGGCTGCATCGAGTGCTTCTGCAGCGGCCTGCAGGCCACTTGCGGCAGCTCCAGCTGGTACCGGGACCAGGTTACCTCGAGCTTTGTGCGGCCGAGTGCCGCGCATGGCTTTAATTTGGTGCGCAACTACAATCGCCCCGAGCCGGTGGCTTTCCAGACCTCCACGAACCACATAAGCTTCAGTGAGATGGCCGAGCCCAGCACGGAGGCCTTGTACTGGAGCCTGCCAGCCCCGTTCTTGGGCAACAAGCTGACCTCGTATGGCGGACGGCTGAACTACACTTTGAGCTACAATCCGCTGCCGAATGGGCTGAGGTCGCGCAATAGTGCCCCGGATGTGGTGATCCACAGTGGCGAGGACTTGACACTGATTCATTACCGCAAGTCGCAGGTGATTCCGAGCACTTCCAACTCGTATGCCGTGCAGATCATTGAGAGCGACTGGCAACGATCGGACGGCGAGGCCATTAATCGGGCGCATTTGTTGATGGCGCTGAGTCGCATTCAGGCGATCTTCATCAAGGCCACGTATACCACTGGCACCAAGGATGGCTCGCTGAGGCAAGTGGTTTTGGATGTGGCCACACCCACGAATCTCGGCAGTCGACGGGCCTATGAGGTGGAGGAGTGCCGCTGCCCTACCGGCTATGTTGGTTTGTCCTGCGAGCGCTGCGACTCTGGCTACAAGCGGAATCCCGAGGAGGGTCTCTATTTGGGTCTGTGCGAGCCTTGCGAATGCAATGGCCACTCAACGCAATGCGATGCTGAAACTGGAGAATGTCAGGTGAGTCGATCCCCGAACTCGGTCGAAGACTCGAAGAGATCTTGAGACGACAATCTTTTATCTAAATCCAAATTTAGTCATATTTTCCGTTTCTGCAATCTCAATTCGCAATCGTAAAGTCTCTGGGGATTTTTATATACTCAAATATTTTCCCGAACTCGAGCAATTTGAAATTTTATAAGGTCCGTAAATTCTCCTGGACTGATCGCGGATGTTTATACTCCCAGAAACCTAAACAATCTCACTTTGACCTGGTCGGGATCTTGAGACGGCGGTTGTTGCTGGTTTTTGCAATCTTAATTGGCCATGTCTACTAAAGTCTCTGGCGATCGCAGATTTCAAATAGCTTCCCGAACTTGAGCAATTTGATCTTAATCTTTCGGCTTCAAACACGATCAGTGAAATCTTGCAAAGTTTATAAATTTCCCTGCAGTAATCGCGCACTTTTAAGTTCCTGGAAATTCAACCAATCTCACTTTGACCTTGTTAAGATCTTGAGACAATCTATAACGCTGATCCTACCATGCTTTAGTTTAAGTTTAAATAAATTGTTCTCTGGTTACCGCGATGTCAACTGGCAACGCCCCTTTTTCCTTCTGTCTCCCCGAACTGGGATTGATTGAAGATCACTTGAAATGTACCAGTCCCACTGGTTGTAATGAACTATTGATGATTTATCTTCTATCACTTGGTCGCTTGGCGATCTCAGTCTTTAACGAGTTTGACTCAAATCGTATTGAGCTTTCCCTACAATTCAGCGCAGTTTACAGATTTTATATGCATCTTATCGTCAAGATCCAGAGATCTATAATAAAAGGTTCTAAGTTGCTTAAGAATTACCTTTCTTGCTGGAATTGAGGGAATTTTAGCCGATCAAACTGGCGAATGCTTAAAGACCTTAGGAACGCCCTTTAAAGACTTCGACGATCTCCAGTCTCAAATATCACCTCGGATTTGAGCGTTTTCATCTCAAGATTGAAGATCAAAAACTTCTTACAAATCTCACTCCAAATTGAAGTCATGAATTGGATCTCTTGAATAATTGTTTGCTTTGATCTTAAAACGATGTTCAAAGTGATCTTCCCCCTCCTCAAATCAAATTGAGGATCTCATCTCAACCGTGCACAATTGGGCTCAAAAGTCTTCAGATGTTATATACGGATCTATAACTAAAGGTTCTTAGTTGGGTAGAAATTATCTTGAGATCAGCCTCAATCTCTTTGAGTCCTTGATTTTTAGATGGTCGAATAGTTTGTTCCATTTTTTGCTTGTTTCTCAGACGAACTCTAATGGATTTCAAAAACTTGGAATTTTCAGAACTGCGGCGACAACACCACCGGCGAGAACTGCGAGATCTGTGCTCCTGGTTACGCCGGCGATGCCACCAACGGCTCCCCCTACGACTGCCAGCCCGACAACGACCACCGCTACCCCCAACCCCCACTCCCAGAGCCGAGCAACCAGACCGCCTGCTCCTACTGCAACCCCAGTGGCGTCGACCGATGCGTCAGCGGCTACTGCTACTGCAAGCCCAACGTCCAAGGAACCTACTGCGACCAATGCCGCCCCGGATCCTACGGCCTGTCGCCTCAGCATCGCAACGGCTGCCAGGAATGCTACTGCTCCGGCAAATCGAACCAATGCAGCTCGGCCAATCTGTACCGCCAGCTGATACCCGTGGACTTCTACCAAGACCCGCCACTGCTCACCGACCAAGATGGCCAGATTGTGGACCAGAGCAACCTGAGATTTGACCCGCCCACGAACATGTTCATCTACTCGTATCCTTCGTACACGACGAAGTACTGGAGCCTGCGCGGCTCGCTGCTGGGCAACCAACTGAACTCGTACGGCGGCCAGCTGCAGTACAGCCTGGAGGTGACCTCGGACCAGGGCTCCTACAGCAGCGGCAACGATGTGATCCTCATTGGCAATGGACTGAAGCTGCTGTGGTCTCGCCCAGCCGAGGAGGGCGACCGCGAGGACTACAATGTGCGCCTGCACGAGGATGACAACTGGCAGCGCTATGATCTTCGCTCAGCAGTGCCGGCCACGCGCAGTGACTTTTTGACTGTGCTAAGCAGCCTGGAGCATATTTTGATCAGGGCCACGACGAAGATTCCCAGCACCAGTGCGGCTATAAGGGATGTGACGCTCGAGTCGGCGGTGGAGAGGCAAATAGCGGATGCCCGGCAGGCGGTGGAGATTGAATTGTGCCATTGCCCGTCGGGATATCAGGGCAGTTCGTGCGAGTCGTGCTCGCCGATGCATTACCGGGATGAGAATGGGCAGTGCCAGTCGTGTCCTTGTTATGAGGACACCAGCAGTGGCTGCGTGTTGGGGCCCAATGGATATCCGGAATGTCAGTGCCTGCCGCGCTATAGCGGCGATCGTTGCCAGCATATCGGTAAGTAGAGGGGCGTGGGTGGTGAGCTCCGTGATCCAAACTTCAAAAAAAAAAAAAAAAAAACTAAGGTATTATCCTGCCGACCCCTCCAACCTTCCAGAATTTTTCCAGAACTCTTTGATTCTTTGTCTTTATCCCTGGTCAGTTTCTTTTGAAGCGTCAATGTTTTTTTATGAATTTTCTTTTTCTTTCTTTACCTGTCGACCCGAAAAACTATTGGTTCCTTAAAAAACAATGCGTACTACCATAAAAACATGCCATCCAATCCATCCACATTCTAGACACATCTCCCATTATCGAGGTACCGCCAAAGATATGCGATTTGAACGGGGGATTCTGTTGCAACGGCTTTCGATTCGATATTGCGCCCAACGAGACAATATCGTTCAATGAAACCTTACAGCTTTATAAGGACAACAGAAGAGTAGGAAAAGTAACCAAGCTAGCAAATGACGGTCCATTGCGAGGTTCGCTTACAATCCTCCCACTCACACACACACACAACACTCTTTACCATCGGAGATCCGCTCGACTCAACTCACAGAACAGTTACAGCAAAATCGCTCACCTAAATCTCTCTCTCTCTCTCTCTTTGTCTGTCTCTTTCTCTTTGTGTTCTCACTTTCGCTCCGCTCTCTTTTCGTCTCGCTTTATGCTTGTACACTGCCGAGAGAGAAGAGCGCGCAAACACACCTAACGGTAGTTAGTTGGCCACTGTGATATCTTTTTCTCTCTCACACTCATTCTGTATGTAAACGCCGTCTCCCTCCCGCGCGGAGAGCAGACCACCTAACAGATCTAACAGTAGTAGGAAATTGTATCCATGTGATCTAAAAAACCAAAAACCGTAATCGTAGACCAATTTTCAACTCTTTCGGGCTACCAACTCTCACTCTCTTCTCCACCGTCGTGCGTGTCTCTATGTGTTAATCAGGTATACACTAGTTTCTCTCGAACTGAGAGAGCTACTCAGCTGTGTGGGCAGACCGCACACAGACAAATCTAACTACAGATTGGATATATAGATTAGATTTATGGTTTTTATATGTGTGAGTGTTATATGTCTTCCCCGACCCCCCACCCAACGATCCCTTTTGTTGATTCTTTGTAATTTTTGACAACTAACCTCCCCGTAGTTCTTTATTAGGCCCCCCTCCCTGTCGTAGCTCCTTGATTCTCTACTTCTGTCGTATATGTCACTAACATTCGATTAATCGTTGCTTATTCGATGAATTGCTAATCGTTTCCGATTTCGTCGCCGCGCAGACCAAATCACCTCGGTCGACCCGCCCACAGAGCCGCCAGGCTTTGACTACCGCACCCAGATCACCGTGTCCATATCGAAGCCCGAGATCACCATCATCCCAGTCGGCGGACAGATTGTCCTCACCTGCATCGGCCGCAGCTACAACAACGTAAGCCCCCCAACTCCCCACCTCTCCTCCGACTGAGGCTAATCGACTTCTTTTCGCAGCTCCCCGTGATGGTCAGCTGGTACAAGCTGAACAGCCGCCTGCCCCCGTTGGCGGAGGACAGGAATGGTGTGCTGTACTTGAGGAACCTGCAGATCTCCGACTCGGGCACCTACGTGTGCAAGGCCACCAGCGAGCAGACCTCCAGGGTCTTCGAGGACCACATTGGCCTCACGATCACGGGTAAGTCAAGCGAAATCCGCTGCCTGCAATTTGTTAGTGTAAATCTGTGATTGACCTTTTGCTGCGGCTTTGGCTTTGCAAGGATATGCCAAGGAAATGTTGGCCCGCTACGGTAGCTATGAGGGGCGTGTCCTGTCGGAAGACTTGCTAATTCTTTGTGTTTGCTAATTTTCGTTGTGTAGAAACGTCGCGACTCCAGCCGGCCCGCATTGTCAACCTGCCCAGCTCAGTGACCTTTGAGGAATACCAGCCCAACGAGATCAACTGCGAGGTCGAAGGCAACCCCACACCCGAAGTCAAATGGACCCGTTTGGATGGCCAGTCCGTCGCCCACACCCGCATCGAAGGCACCCGCCTCATCTTCGATTCCCCCCGCAAGTCCGACTCCAGCAGCTACCGCTGCCAGGCCTCCAACAGCCTCGACATTGCCGAGGAGTATGTCCAGGTCTATGTCAACGGCGGCGCCTCGCAACCCCACCCGCCGCAGCGTGAGCAAGTCTACATCGATCCCGAGCGCTACAATGGCAGTCCCGGGGACTATGTGCGTCTCACTTGCCAGTCGATCAGCGGGGCCTCCCTGCACTACGAGTGGTCCCGCGACGGCTACCCGGTGAACCACCACCGCGTGGTGGTCAATGCCAATGTGCTGGAGATCCGCGATGCTGCGCCCCAGGACTCTGGTGTGTACACCTGCGTGGGCATTGATGCCCGCGATCGCCGCAACTACACTGTGCATGCCTCGGTCCTAATTGAGCCTTACGCTGTGCAACCAAGTCCCGACGGGTAAGGCGCCCTTAACCAGAAGAGTTTGGATCACGCATAAGTTGTTTTTTTCTGTGTATAGCACCAAGCCGAAGATCAATCGCATACAGAGCGAGAATACCATACCACAGGGTCAGGACTTTAGTATTGCCTGCGAGGCTAGCGGCACTCCGCATCCGACGGTCAAGTGGACCAGGGTGCACGGCCCGATGGGCATGAATGTGCAGTTGACCGGCAACGTATTGCGGATTATCAATGCCCAGACCGATAACCGCGGCATGTACTTGTGCATAGCCGAGAACAGCCGTGGTACCGATACCATCAGCGCGTTTATCGATGTTGAACGTAAGCAACTTTTGAACTAACTGTACTACTACAAACTTGATAATCGAATTCTTAACCAACCCTGAGTGATTGAAAAGCTGCTAACCCGTTTAACGATTTGCTTTTCTGCTTTCTCTTCCTTGCCCCCCAATCGACTTAAATTGAATTTTTTTATGGGTAATTTTTTGTAATTATTGTTGGTTAATTTCTTGGGTTCCAAGTGCATAAGAACGGAGTCGGTAATAAGCAAGCTCCCAGCAATCTCATCCTAATACTAATCTGTACCACCACCATAATTTACTTGCTTGCAGCTCGGGAGCGACCGAGCGTCGAGATCTTGTCCGAGCGGCTAACCACCTACAAGCTCGGCAATCAAGCCACCTTGTACTGCAAAGCCAACGGCATTCCCTCGCCAACCGTCGAGTGGCGCCGCATTGACGGCTCCCCCCTCTCCCCCAGGGCCTCCAACCACGGCTCTGGCTATGTTGTGTAAGTACAGTTGTGCCCTACAGTTCTGCTGTTCCCTGACTAACGGTACTTCTCTTTTTAGGATCAACGATATTCAGATTGCCGATGCCGGGGAGTACGAGTGCGTGGCTGAGAATAGCGTGGGTCGTGCCACTGGCGAGACCACGCTGCGAGTTATCGAAGAGCCGCTGGCCCAAATCAATCCGGACAAGGTGCGCCACACGGTCACCGAGGGCGACGATGTGCACATCACCTGTTCGGGCAGCGGCTACCCGAGTCCCACCGTCCAATGGGACAATGCCCCGGGCAATGCCCGCGACCGCGGCCAGAACCAGGCCTACTTGACCATCTACCGGGTGACCCAGAGCGACGCCAAGGCCTACACCTGCACGGCCAGCAATGAGGCTGGCCAGGACGAGCGCCAGATCATCCTCGACGTGATGCCCAAGCGCGGCGACATTGGCTGTAAGTGGCTCTCTTCTCCCAGAAGATTGATTGATAGCGGGGTTCTTGCTTTTTGCCAGTTGATGACGGTGATGTGGACCGCGAGCCAGAGGAGCACAGCCGACCATCGCGTCCCCAGTATCCCCAGTATCCCGACGAGACGCAGTTCCCAGCCATGATCGGAGGCAATGCCACTTTGTCCTGCGGCATCCAAGTGCCCTACCTGACCACCCAGTGGGTGCGCGACGACGGGCAGCCACTGCCATCGAATGTCCTGCTCGACGGCAACCAGCTGATCATCATTCATGTCCAGTACGAGAATTTGGGCGCCTATCGCTGCAACGCTGTAAACACCTCCGGATCCGTGGTCACCCATGTGGTGAGGCATTTGGTCCTGCTGCCGGTGCCGCGCATTACCTTCCGGCCGAGCATTCCGCTGGAGGTGGAACCGAACCGCAATGTGGACATTTACTGCGATGTGTCTGGCGAGCAGCCCATTAACGTGATGTGGAGCACCGATAACAATCGTCCTTTGCCCAACTCCGTGCGTATCGATGGGCAGTATCTGAGGTTCATTTCGATTACCCCGGCCGATGCGGGCGGCTATCGCTGCACGGCTTCCAACCGCTTTGGCAATCGCACTGAGACCGCCCAGGTGGTGGTCAGACGGCCGTCCTACCACCAGCTGCCCCAGGAGGAGCGTCAGCACAGCCGCGAGGGCGAGAGTGCCCGGCTCAAGTGCAGTGTCCAGAATCAACATGGCGAGGTCCACGACAATATTCAGGTGGGTAGGAAGACAACAGAGCAAGGGGAAAAAGCTTATGGTTTGCGGTCCTTGCAGGTTCATTGGTACCGCGAGGACAGGCGAGAGCTGCCAAGGAACTCGAACGTTTGGGATCAGATGCTTGAGATCTACGGCCTGCGACCCGAGGACGCTGGTCGCTATATCTGCGAATCGTTTGACAAAAACACCGGACAGCAACTGCCACTAACTTCAGTCGAATTGATTGTACTGCGTGAGTAATTCCCAACTCCTTTTCTTTGGTTACCATGATGATGATGATGATGACGAGTCAGGTCTGGTCAGTTCAATTGCAAACTTGAATTAGGTCAGGTCGGGTCAACCACAACAGCAAATATCTCACACACACTCAAAACAACACACACACACACACAGTTAAGACACACAAAAGAACCTTTTCCCATTTAGAATGTTAGAATGCAGTTTAAGCAAAGACGGTAACCTCCATCAGGCTTAGATTCCATTGTGAATTGAAACGTTTTATAAGAATTGTTCGATCGCTGATTTTACTTATACTTAACCCCTAACCGCCGATAATATTCACATATAAATATCGGGCATCCCGAGCCCGACGATCAACGCGTTCAACGCCCACCAAAAATATGTAAATATCCCAACATCAACATCCACAATAAGTCAATCTATTATCTTGGGTGTCCGGATGGTTAGTCGGTCAAAGGGGTAGATCTAACCGTAACTGTATATAGAATATATATATATATATAGTCCAGCCAAAAAGAGTACGCTCTGAATTCTTAATCCTTTACTAAACTTGAACTGATCGAATTGTAATAACGGTACTCTAAATCGGGTGTTGGTAACAATCGCGCTGTATATAAATTATATAGCCACAGATCTACACACACACACACACGAATACAACTGACAACTTTTTGTAATGCATGCTCGTTTCCTGCTCACACACACACACACACTGCCTCCACCCACTGCAATAAGGTTAAAGACAAAAACTGCCAGATAATCCAAAGATCATATGTTTAAGCTACGAAATCAGAGAACCAGAAACCAACAGCGAAATTCGAATTTCAAATTGGAAATCAAAAGAAGGAAAACTTTCAGCACACACACAAAACGATTCTAATAATTCTAAGTTGACCATAACAACCAAATATATACATTTATATATATATATATATTTTATACATATATTAACAAAGAAATATTACCACACTTTTTATACGTTTTTGTTTTATTATTAACCCACTCCCCCCACCCGTTAAATGGCTTAAGTTCCCCCCTCCACTTTGGTGTTGGTCTTACTGTAATTGTCGTAGAGGCTTTTCCAGCTCACCTCCTTTTTGGTGTTTCGTATGTGTTTTTTTTTTTTTTTTGTGTTCCTTCGAGACAAGCACAATCTGCTCCGCGCTCTGATCCGATTCCCTCTCTCCCACGATATGTACAAAATTGCGAGCACTCCACCTAACGAAGAGCACCCAATTAGCAAACAGTTTCTGTGTCTTTAATTATAACCACTCCATTCAGATCCACCATGCATATATATATGTTTTGTATATATACGTATGATGCTCCGGCGAGCTTTGTAAATAATCTCCAAGTAGTTTATGAGAATCCTGCGTAAGTAAAGGAAAATCAGTCCAGCAATTGAAGAGCCTACAAAATTTCACACACCAGAATAATTTCCGAGGGTATGTTAGTTAGGGTATGAGACGGGGGTATGGGATTTTTGGGGTATTTATTGAGCAGTCAGTCAGTTATTAATGTCATTTTTATTTCTCTCTTTCTCTCCTGCTTTTCTCTCTCTTTCTCTTTTTAATTTATACTTTGTGCGCTTGTCCGAAATACGCTCCCCTCCCCTCCCGCTGTCCTAATCATTCTGTAAATACGAAAAAACACGCACCGAAATTGCAATTCTCCTTCTATATCATTTTTTGTTCTTTTACGATTACGAAATTTATCCGAAAACGCTACAACAACTTGAAACAACAACAACACCAAACCTTTCCCAAATTTACCCCCCACTTTCTGTTCCCTCGTGCGCATTTGGCTTTCTCCCCGACCTGCTCCCGTCCCGCTGTCCTGCTGTGCTCTTTGATTTTAATCCCCCAACGCCTTCGAAACGGTTCTATGATACAGCAAAACCCAAGTACCAGTTCACCGTCAATGAACTGCCCTGCATGGTATTCTATATATGTGCAGGTGTGTTGCCTCGAATTAATCAAACTTTAAATTGAATATTTTCAGCAAAGGTTTTTTTTTTTGTGTAATATCGCTTGTTAATGTTCCATATGCTTATATATAACCCCTTATTTATACGAGTTTGTGTATAAAGAACGAACCCAATATACCAAAGGAGTTCGAGAACAAAGAACCCAAATTAACACCCCGAAGCACTCGATCCGAGCACCCGTTTCTTTTAGTTTTTTAGATCTGTAGATCGTCACTTTCACCTCCTCCTCCCCCTCCCCAGTGTTTGGGAAACTCTACTAAGCCCCCCTTAAAAGTGAATTGGCGTTAAAGTTATTTGGTGGCGGGATAGGAAATCTAATGGATTTGACTAACCCGTTGTGTGTTTTGCGTTCTTCAATTTCTTTGCTAAACGAAAACAATCCTTTTGGGCCCCATTTGTGGGCCGGGGCGCACTTGGGCGGGCTCCCCCAGATCTGAAGCCGAACAAATCGCTGATCGGCAAGCCGCCATCACCACCACGTCCGGCCGTCAATTACGCCTGTCAGCCCAACGATTTCAAGTGTGTCTCCCATCCGCACACCTGCATCAAGGCGAGCATGGTGTGCGATGGGATCTACGACTGCACGGATCACTCGGATGAGTTTAACTGCACGCGGGGCGGCAGCTCTGGCGTCTCGAAGGCAACCCTGGGCAACGGCTTTAAGCGCTGGAAGAAGAGCCGGCAGCAGACACAGAAGCACAGACGGCGGCAACTCAAGCAGCGAACTGCGAATGTGTTGCTCAAAAAGCGTGAAGTTGCCAGAAATTTCGGTTCGTTTTTCAGTTTTCTTTATCATTTCGTGTTCTTTTTTCCTCATACTTCCTTGCTCCACTCACTGTCTGTTAAGCTCCTTAAAGTGATTTTAATTTCTCTTGATTTTGATTTTAATTTTTGTCTGCCATTTCACCTTCTATTTGTCACCGCATCACTCTTCCTCAACTATCCTGTTTCGCATTGATCTCACGTTTGTAGGCACTCAGCTTTTGGCAACTCTGCGTCGCAAAACTATCGATAAGTCTCTGCACTCCAAAGCCACAAATAATCTGGGAATCACAACGAATTGAGGCCGCCACGAACGATCAACTCGCCCTCGCCTCGGCACGCGGAGGGTGCACTCTACGCTTTCTACACACATCCCACCCCCACCTCCACCCAACCACAGCTCACGATAAATGTCGATAACGACAGCGTTGCACGTCGATAAGTCGGCCTCCCCCAGCCAGTGGCTGACTGTACACTGGATCAATCCAGTTTTGAAGCTTTCTTTTGAATGCATTCTTTTTATTGTTTACTAACGGTTTTATTTAAAAATAATTTTGCTTGTTTGGGCTAAAATGGTTATGGATTAGATTTGTACTAAAATTGTGTAGAACATTTTGTAAATAACATGCACTGAAACACGCACACCTCACAGCTACACACACACACACGTACACTTGAAAAGAAACCAAGAACGACGATCGTTAATCGATAACCGATAATCGACATTTGTAGTATTTGTTCCACCACCTCCGAGAAAAAGGAGAAAACCGAAATTTGCTTAGAGGTAGAGGTAACACTATATATGAGATTCGTAACCAACCGTATATCGCCGTCCAATCGGCCGTAGTGATCGCCCAAGTATATCAAAATTCTACCCCATTTGTGTAACCTCCATCGAACTATTTGTACTCGTAACTTTGTGTGACTCAAATCGTAGAAAGTAAACTAGTTTTGTCACCGCTGCCCAATATATATACCTATATGTTTATGTATCTGTCTGTCTAACTAGGTACAGCCACCATCCTTCGATAACACCGATAAACGATATAAATCGATCCACGAGATCATGAAATCCAAAAACCTTTTTATGAAATTGAAGTCACAAATCTGTCGAGAAGATCTCTCAACTGTCGATAACGATAGCTGTCTATCGATTCTTATCGTTTATGGCTTGTCGATGATATTTATGTTTATCCATAGAACTTTTGACTTGTAATTTGCTAACTGTTATTTTTTTCTGTGTATTCTACTCCACTCTCATCGTCTGCCATCGTACACACGCACACACATACACTCACCCACACCTACACACCCACCCATCCATCATTGTGAACGTACCGCCGTCGCCGTCGTCGTCGTCGCCTCGCATCGTCTCCGGCTCCGTTCGATCTCTGTGTATGGGTCCGTGTGTGTCTCCCCCCTCCTGTGTGTGTGTGTGTGTATATATAACTTCGATTCAAGCAGCGGGTGTGCCACCAACCACCCGCTACCCCTACCACTACCCACAACCGGTGAGAACCACCGCAGAGCCGGAAAGGAGCCGCGACTATAGCCTCAAAGTGGATCAGCAGTCCTCGAACCTCCAAGTAGGCGAGTCCACCGAAGTCGAGTGCTACTCCTCGGACCACAGCTACACCGAGGTCGTCTGGGAGCGAGCCGACGGCTCACCCCTCTCCCCCAATGTCAAGGTAAGTTCGCCGCTCCTTGCCTCCCCTCATTGCATTTTTAAAACGTCCCGCTCCTTGCAGCAAGTAGGCAATCGATTGAAGATCGAGCACGCCTCGCCCTTCGATGCCGGCCAGTACGTGTGCAAGTGCAAGACCGACCAGGGAGACCTCTACACCACCAGCTTTGAGCTGACCGTCGAGGAGCCGCCGCACGAGCTGCGCCGGCCCAAGATTGTCCACGCCCAGGTGGGAGCCAGCGCCCAGCTGCGCTGCGGGGCGGAGGAGAGCCGCGCCACCGGCTACCGCTGGTCCCGCCAGACCGGCCAAATGCAGCCCGGCCGGGATATCCTGAGCGTGAGTAAACCAAGCTGCCAGGCTTCCTGGAGAGACTAATCCCCCCCTCGTTGGTGTTGCAGGATCTGCTGTCGCTGCAGAACGTGCAGGCCACGGATGCCGGCACTTATATTTGCACGGCCCAGCATGGAGCCGAGGAATCAATTGACTACCCCACCATCTTGGTGGTGACCGGGGCCATTCCCCATTTCCAGCAGAAGCCGCTCAGCTACATGAGCTTCCCCGCCCTGGCGGACGCCTCGTTCAGCTTCAACTTTGAGATCACCTTCCGGCCGGAATCAGCCGATGGTCTGCTGCTGTACAACGGCCAGACCCGCGGCTCCGGCGACTACATTGCCCTCTCGCTGAAGGACCGCTTCCCGGAGTTCCACTTCGACTTCGGCGGCCGCCCCATGGTCATCCGGGCCGAGCAGCCCGTGGCCCTGGACGAGTGGCACACCGTCCATGTGCATCGCTCCCGTCGCGATGGCTACATGCAGGTGGACGACCAGCACCCCATAGCCTTCCCCACGCTGTCCCAGACCCCCCCACTTGACCTGATCGAGGATCTGTATATTGGCGGCGTGCCGCACTGGGATCTGCTGCCGGCCGAGGCCGTCAACCAGCGCACCGGCTTCGTGGGCTGCGTCAGCCGCTTGACCCTCCAGGGAGTGACCATCGAGTTGATGCGGGAGGCCAAAATCAAGGAGGGCATCACCTCCTGCAAGCCCTGCGCCCAGAACCCCTGCTCGAATGCCGGCATCTGCCTGGAGAGCCAGACCGAACTGGCCTACACCTGCATCTGCCAGCAGGGCTGGACCGGGCGAAACTGCGCGGTGGAGGGCACCCAGTGCACTCCCGGGCTGTGCGGGGCTGGCCGTTGCCAGAACACCGAGGTGGGCATGGAGTGCCTCTGCCCTCTGAACCGCACCGGCGACCGCTGCCAGTACATCGAGCATCTCAACGAGCACAGCCTCAACTTCAAGCGCAACAGCTTCGCTGCCTACGAGTGAGTCTGGAGGAGATTCCCTTGCCAACACCAACTTAACCAATTATTTCTTTGCCTTTTTCAGGCCCGTGCGCGGCTGGCGCATCAACATCACGCTGTCCATACGGCCAGCGAGCCTGGAGGACGCCGTGCTGCTCTACACCGCCGAGTCGAAGCTGCCCAGCGGCGATTACATTGCCCTGGTCCTGCGGGACGGCCACGTGGAGCTGATCATCAACACCGGCGGCCGGCTGAAGCCTGTGACCGTGCGCAGCCAGCAGCCAGTGCCCCTGCACCGCTGGACGCGCGTGGAGCTGCTGCGCCGCCAGGGAGAGAGCATCCTGAGGGTGGGCGATGGCCCCGAGCTGAGGGCCAAGGCCTCGGGATCGGCCCGCGGGCTGTCCATACGCACGCCGCTCTACATAGGCGGCTATGACCGGTCGACGGTGATGATCAACCGGGACGTGAACATAACCAACGGCTTCGATGGCTGCATCTCCAAGCTGTACAACTCGCACCAGGCGGTGGCCCTGCTGGCCAAGATAGTGGACTCGGCGAATGTGCAGAACTGCGGCGAGATCAATGAGATCGGCGGCGAGGGCGAGGACCATGACGAGGACCTGGGCATCGCTGAGGCCCATGACCAGGACGTGGCCGGCGAGAAGGAGTCCTACACCCAGGCGCCTTGCGCCAGCGAGCCTTGCGGCAACGGAGGCACCTGCTCCGAGGTCGACCAAGTGGCCGTCTGCTCCTGTGCCTTGGGCTATGCCGGCAAGCACTGCGAGGACCGTAAGCTAATCCTTGTATGTCTGTGACCGCTTTACTGATGCTTTGACCTTTGGCAGATATCAACATCGACAGCAACGCGTCCTTCCATGGCGATGGTTATTTGGAGATCAACCGCAACCAGTTCGACGAGGCCACCGAGCAGGAGTACAGCTCGGCCGTGATGGTCTTCTCGACGAAGAAGCCCAACGGCCTGCTGCTGTGGTGGGGCCAGGAGGCTGGCCAGGAGTTCACCGGCCAGGACTTCATCGCCTTGGCCGTGGTCGATGGCTACATTGAGTGTGCGGTCCGCCTCGGCGGCGAGGAGGTGGTCATCCGCAACACGGTGATGCGAGTGGACGACGGCCATCGCCATTTGGCCATCGTCAAGCGGACGGACAACACTGCCATGCTCGAGCTGGACCATCTCCTGGACGTGGGCGAGACCCAGTCGGCCTCCAAGAAGACCATAAGTCTGCCCGGCAATGTGTTCATTGGTAGGCCTTCCTGCTGCCCAGCTCCGGCATTTCTCTCATATCCTTTGCTTGCAGGCGGCAGTCCCGACATTGCCCAGTTCACCGGAGGACGCTACAAGCACAACTTTGACGGCTGCATCCACATGGTCGAGGGCAGCGGACAGATCCAGCTGGGCACCTCGGCTGTCAGCGGGGCCAACGTCGACACCTGTCCAGCGTAAGTGCGAAAAGATCCTTGCAGATCCTTACCCAAAAGTTGATTTTCATTCAATGCTGCTGGAAACGATTAGGAACTTTTGGTACCCCTCGAGTTTGGTGTACCAGCAGCTCGACTTAGAGGACTTGCGTTACGATCCGTCGTTCTTCGATGAGTTGGACGAACCGCCGCCGGTTCATGTTATTTATCCGCGCCCCGATAACTCGCGCGTCGTCGACTATCGAAGCCTGGGTGGCGGGCAGGGCGGTGGGGGCAGCGGGGTCCTGATTGGCTCGCCGTTGGCTTTGATCGCAGTGGTTGTTAATTTCCTGCGCCTGCGGGCCCCCAGTTAGACAAGCGCAGCTATCGCTTATCGATAACCGACTACCGTTAGCCGTATAGAGCCGCGAGGATACCAAATATTCGTGCCATATCATTGCGAAATATCATTATCACACATATATACATACTATATACTATAGAGGGAGATATGAAGGCCACTGGGTGAGTAAAAGGATCTCAGATTGTCGGTTCAGGCGAGCCGCAAGGGCTGAGGTTAATCAAAGGATCTCCGGGATCTCTAGGGAGACGATTCGACGTCGACGTCTGGGTCGAGGTTTTTTTTTTCTAGTTAGAGCAAGGACCCAAGGTTAAACAAAGGACTCTCAAAGATTCCTTGGAACTATTACAATTACCCTAGCTTAGCTTTTAGTCAATGTCTATATAGGAATGGGAAAAGGATAAGGAATAAAGGCGTAGGAAATTTCCAAGAAAGAAACTGCTTTCAAGCTCTATAGGTCAAAGTATTGTTAGCTTTTCGGATCTCATTTGTTTTTCATTATTTTTGTGTATTATTTTATTTTTGTTTTATTTTTTTAGTGGCGATGAGAACACCGGCGACACCGAACGAGTCGTTTAAAATATAAAGAGTAATTAATTTAAAAGAAAATATAACAAGAAACTAGCCTTCTTAACGATTATACAGAAAAGGATACAGTACTAAACCCACATTTGAGTAGCCCTTCCCCACTCCCCCCTCCCCTAGACACACACACACACGCACACAGTGAAAGCGAAGGAAGCCACCGCAGGCGAGTGTGGTAAACGAATTTGAGAATCGATAATTTTGAATTGAAATCGATAAAAAATTACTGCATGCATTTTAATTTTAAACCACGAACGAACGATCCAAGGAGGCCAAGGAGGAGGGACAACAAGAAACACAACAAAACATATACTAGCCAGCAACAAAGGATTACTAACCGTAAATGTGTAAGGTTAGCGAGAACCAAAACAATTCTTAATCGTAATATTTTTTTTCTTACTTTTTAATTATTCGTTTTGTTTTTTTTTTTTTTTTATTTGGTTTTTCAAAACCACCCCCGTGTAAAGTTGGACTTTTCACTTTTCAACTTCTTT
>JBAMCP010000473.1:10405-50679 GCA_037075105.1 Lissocephala sabroskyi | reverse complement strand
ACGTCTCCTTCTCTATGTTACATACTTTCGCACAAACACATTATACCCTTGTACTTCCAGTACAGGGTATAAAAAAAGATGACAGCAAAAAATTCAGCTGTAAAAAAAAATTGAAACAAATGCTGAATTATCAATGCAAAATTACCAGCAGCTTGGGCAGGGCCAAAAGGGGCTGTGGGTGTTTTTTTAGCTGCCAACACACGAAACGAACAACGGCAACAAAAAGTTGCAAAAATAGCAACACGTGAAACCGCAACGCCGACGCCGCCAACAACGAAAAAGCAACAAGCAAAAACTAGAAGAAAATTTGTGGTGTGTAGAAAAAACTAGAAATGACAACAAAATAAAAAACAAAATGCAGTCACATAAAGACAGCAAAGTACATGCGAGGGTGGAACTATAAGTTTGTATAAATCTAAAGGCATTTAAAGATTATTATACTTTGAGTTGGGCCCTCGTTTGGGCCACAATTACGGAACGGCCAAATGCGTTTGTGTTCGGGTAACCATGCATTTATGATTATTTCAAGCTTGCAGGCATCGCTCGGCATCACCGACGTCTCTCATGGCCCTGAGTAAGATGAGGAGGTGGGTGGCTCAGCCACCCTGGCTATAAATAAAATGAGACAACAATAGCTAAACCTACAACAACAACAACAGCAGCCGCCCTGACAGATAAACAGACACATGCGAATGCATCAACAAGCGAGGCTAGAAAAAAAAAAGAACGGCGTAGGGAAAGAGAGGAGCAAAAATAATAATACAAATAACTATAGATGCATAGATACGACGATAGTTAGATAGAAGACCGACAATGACGACGACGACGACGACAAAGCCGGCGAAGGATGTGCCTCACTGTCGACGGCAGCGGCAGCAGTTTGTTTTTGCCTGACTTAACCCCCAGCAGCCTGGCCCGGGCCGGCCTGGCTCGGCCATAATTGTTTAGTTGGCCCACCTGCAAGTTGGCCAACAGGCAGGAGGCTCGCGCTGCTTTTGCTCTGCTCAGCTCAGCTCAGCTCAGCGCTTATGTGCAGTCATGTGCGGTCAAGTCAATAAGGCGAGGAGGAGTCCAACTTCAAACGACTCCCTTCCTTTTTTCTGTTCGCGTATTGAACAGCCTCGGCGAGCCTGAGCCGGAATTGGCCCAGCTCATAGATAAAGGCCCGGCGAGCAGTACCTGAAAACCTGATTATTATGAGTGGTTGGCAGGAGGGGCGGACGGGGAGCTGCTGCATGTTGTGTATTCTAACACGGCGTGGCAACTTCAACATCGACCGGGGCAAACAAAATGCGTCTTTAATGCAAACATGCAGCCAGGCAGCGGACCGATCAGCCGGCCTTCCTCCACCTTCCCAGCTTCCTTTGAAGTGCGGAGGATCGAGCAGTCAGTCGGTTGTCGGTTGTCGGTCGGGGGAGATTGCAATGTGCGTACAAAACTTTAAACAGGAATTTTAACAACTTGCTTTGTACCTGGCCATGTTGCTTGTTTCGTCTTGTTGCCGGCCTATTCTTACAACATTCTGTGGCACAAGCACACACACAACTGATTTATAAAGAACATTTTTGAGTGCCCACCCCAAAAAGGAAGTGGTTGTCCCCGTCCGCTTAACCGTCCCACTGCCTTTTTGGCCAATTAGAAGATTTCATATTTTGCCTACGCCTTTCAATTGGCCATCAAAGCGGAGCGGGTCAAAAGGCCGCCCAGTAGCCCGCAACGGGCACTTCAAAGGCGGCCCAAAGCGTCATCTGTTGCTACCGCTGCGGATGCCACCGTCAATCATCCGATCTCTACCAGCTTGCGGCAACATGTTGCGTTGCCCAGTGATAATTAACAAAAGTTCGAGCGGCGTCTCGGCAAAGCCTCAAGGCGGCCAGCCGGTCCGTCGACTCGCCGCACAGCAGGGTGGTCGCTGGCCGCAGCCAACGCAGCAATTTTAGCCATCCAACAAGCCCCCCCCGAAACGATAAACCTTCTTCGGCTTTAAGTTGTTTTTTTTTTCTGCAAAAAATTGCCACTTGCAGCAAACATTTTAATTATGGATGCGAAAATGAAATACTCAGGTTATGAAATGACAACGGCGACCCGGCCAGCTGGGCCCCTAAGAAGGCCAGGGTCAGGCCTGCAATTAAAGCCGTCTGCCCGTGGTCTTTCGATTGATTGGGTGGACTTTTGACAGGTGGTCTACATTTAAAAAGATTAAGAGGCAGAAGATTATCCGCTTTTGGCATTTCAATGGCAACAGCAACAGCCAAACGCATCAGTTGCCAATATGAAGTTGTAAATCTGCCAAGGCCTGAAAGCTGTCGACTGAAAGTGCTCAGATATTTTTCAAGATCGATGGCAGTTTGTCTGTAATTAAAACATAATTTGTGGGAGACTCAAAGACCCATCTAAACGATGTATTTGTGGATCATGAGATCCTAAAACTTTATGCCCAAGCATGAGAAAAGAAAATACCAAAGCAAGGATGACAATTTTGGTTCAATGATCAGTGATCTATTGGGGCCCAAAATATACATAAAAACGGGGTCGAATTTTGGGAAATGGCTCTGAAAATGCCATAATTATAATGCATTCCAATTCAGCGTACTTAGACTTAAGCTTCAGTCTTTCGAGAGTTAAAACTTCTTAGAGTTTCGCATCGATCGAATAGGAAACCGATATATTTCAATTTCTGGGTACGAAACCAGGCAGATTATATCCAAACATTTCAAGAAAACGATGCTTAAGCTTTAGATATAATCTGTGATAATTTGTGGTTTTCAGGGAGCCTTATCTTCGATTAAAGAACTCTTTTTTCGATCATAAGACTCAGATATAGAAACAGGTCTCAGAAGCATTGGCTGCCAAGAATATAAATCTACAAGAAATTAGGCTACCGCAGATCATTAAGAAATCCTAGGATTTCAGACTTCTGTGGGTAGAACCGATCATGCCAATGGAATCTGTTTACTTTTGAACCGGTTGGAGTACCTTGAGTTGAATTTTAATTGCTTATGAATTTCTTTAGTGACCTCCTTCGATTGCATCATTTCGATTGGGGCGCGAACGCTTTTCTTGATCCCCAATTAGAGGCCATGGATTTGATAGTTTAGCATTTGCCAGAGAACAATGGCTAAGCCAATAGGCGACATTCGATTTATTAAAAAATAAATACCCACTACACAAAACACACACCTGTGCTCGCGCCACCGCTGTGCCGCCGCCAATCGAAGGCCCATGGAGCGAAACGTGTTCACACGTCAAAGGCGGCGTGACGCCAGGGCCGCTGGATAAGCTGACTGACCTTTCAATGGAAATCTTTATTGTAAATTCGAAAAGGGAGCCCCGCACCACACCCACAAGTCTCCCAGCCTGCCACCAACAGCTGTCGTTGCCTCGGCCTCCCCAGAGCGCCGGAGCGGGGCGGCTCATCAAATGCTCGCATGTAGCCTGTCAGGCTGAAATGACACAGGGACCACAGGGGCGGACAACACCAGAGATATGCATTACATGCGTGTGCCCGATGTGGCAATGTCGGCGGCTGCGATTCTTTTGAAAGAATTCCACCAGGCCCGCCAGCCCGGCCGCCGGCCTCCCCTGGCAAGCATACTTTCTGTTTGGTTTGCCAGCTTTGCGCACTCCCATAACGATTTTATGATGACCCGAGACAGTCGACAGGCTGGCCGGCTGCCCGGCCGACGTGGCTTTGTCAAATCCGCTGCCAATGCACTTGCCACATTTCCCTGCCTTTTGCCAACAACTAGCTTATTTGCTGATTTGTCGCCATGAATGGCGGACTGTGTTCGTTTATGGAAAAAGAGCATTTGGCTTGCTGGGTTTGTAAGGGCGACGGTTTTATATTGTTTCCCTTTGTTGCCTTAGCCAAGCGGTAATTTTGCTCACAATAATTGAAGCTGACGGGGCATTTCTGCCTCTTCCTCGCAGACAGCTTGGCAAGCTGGAAATTAATTAACAATATTTAGCGACTAGTGAGTAAATGAAATTCGAGCAACTCACTCAACTCAATTAACCCAAAGAGAGTGCGGCCGACGAGGAAGTCCCCCCACCTGTCGGCGCAGTTGCCGCTGCCACGATCCCCTCAGAGTCTTGGGCCGGGCTTTTTCAATTTCTACGCGGCGGCTTAGATTGCGCGGCCGATTAGCCGGGCAGCTGGAAAATCCATTTGAGCGCACGCGTCTCGCGGATTCCGGTGCCCCTCGAACAAGCAGAGGCAGCTGCGGTTTTCCACGTGCCAAATTGTGAACTTGAAGTTCAATAATTTTAAAAATCAAAGCCAAAAAAAAAACTTCAATGCCAGCGGGTTTTTTGGAGAGGGGAAATTTGTGTGAAAATTTGTACAAAGTCAGCAAGAAGTTTTCGACGGACGGCGTTCCCAAAAACACTTTTCATTTATTAATCAGAAAATAAAACTGCAAATTGTTGTCAACTGGGGACGAATGCGCCCCAACGGACAATCAACTGGAGCACCAGACGCAGCGCAAATAAAACACAAACTTCACAACAACAACGACCGACCGACTGGCTGGCTGGCTGGCGGTGCCGGCAAAACTCTTTACGCATTTTTAAGTTTGCCGGCCGGCAGAGGCTGCCCGAGACTGTGGGAAAAGTGGGCGTGGCAGCATTTCAATTTTACTCAAGTTGCCAGCAAATGAAAATGCATGTAAAATAGCCCGCCAGCCATGTCATGGCCAGTCGACGGGATGCTCCCCCAACCTTTCAGTTTGTTGGGGCTGTGTTTGTTTTTTTGTTTTGGCCTCGCTCACTGGCAATTAATTGACTGATGTTGGTGGTGCCACAACTTGCTGATGCTGCTGCAAAGTCCACGGCAAAGGAAGCATACGAATTCGGTTGCCCGGTTGCCAAGCGAGCGGCCGACCGACCCGCTTGCCTGCCTGACCGGCCATAATCCGCTCAAAGCTGTGAATCGTCCATGTGAACCGCACCAAGCTGATTCACCTATCCACCCCAATACCCGTATCCTGGGAGCTCATCATTAGTGCCCCAGCACCGATGCCGATGCCGATGCCAATGCCCCTAATCAGTGCTTGGCCGAGCGAGCAACGCAAACGGGCGAAGCGGGTCGGTCCCGACATCTTCATCATTAACTCGCCGGCTGGCAAATTGATTCATTAGTCAAAGTGACTCTTATTTAGCAAATAAGCCAGAGCCAGTGCAAAAGTCAGCCAGCCGGCGCGTCCGGGACAGACAGTTGCCGACTAATGGAGCATTGTCGCCCGGCCTTTCCTTTTTCTGCAGTTGTTGTTGGCCAAACTGAGAGGCTGGTGAGACTGCAACTGGCCTGGCCCTGTTGGCCCACCCAGCCACCTGCACACGGTGTGCAGCGGTTAGAAATTAATGTTAGATTATTTGTAAAATTGCATTTGATTTGTTAATTAAATTTTTTGATTTTGATCGTTGGTTTTTTGTGGGTGGGTCGACCATTTTTGGCAGGGGCTGGCTGACCATTTTTGGCGGCCACCTCCCACTTTTTTGTGTCTTAACAAATGCGCTGGCGATTGGTGGGCTGCTGCGATTGTGTGACACTTTCCGAGTTTATTAACAAGCAATATTTATGGATCGAAATTTATTTTTATTGCCGCTTTAATGACAAATAAACGTTGGCTTTACTGGCGACAACCCGCGGCGCTCATGAGTCTTTGGTTCGATTCAAAATTATGAATTTCAAATGGCAAAGTCTCCCCCCTCTAAAATCTGCTGGGGCTGGTCCAGCCCACGCCGCTATCTTTAGGCCCTTGTGGGCTCTCGTTTATTGGCTGTGTTGGGATTTCCTGATGCTGTGATTTTAATTCCAATTGGCCCGTTTTTTTAGGCCGCCATTTTTATGCTTTCAAGCCTAACGATCACATGATTTGCGATCTAGGAGATCCGGAGAGGGCCGCATTATAGAGATCGTTAATCTGGCGATACGACTCTGCCCATCCGGCACTATTTTAATTGTCCATTTGAATGACAAAGAAATTAGCAATTAAGTTCGAGTTGGACTTTTTACGCGCCGACTTGAATAGATTATCGGGGCACTCCTTTAAGTCAATGATCCATAAAACATAAAATCATGTGGATTTAATAAATCCAAGGGAATCATTAAAAATTTTAAGCTTTTTTGGGAGGTCTTATGAATCACATAAAACTATATTTTTTTATAGGCAATATATAAAATAATTCTCTTTCAAAGATAGGAATTCGCGAGCAGTGACAGGAAAAGAAAAAAAGAGTGAAAACGGGAGGGAGAGTTAAGATCAGAGAGCAAGTTCGAATTCAAGTTTGACGATTAAGCTTCTTGGTCCTTTAAATTGTTTCTATAAAATACCGAACCCTCAAGAATTTAACAGAGAACCCTGATAAATTTTAAGGATCGATCTTTAGATTTCTTTTCGAATTTCTAGAGGAAAACTCGTTTGTGGCTTGACTTTTGCCGGCTACTGTGAAGTTCAAAAGTGCAACCAACAATTCCCCCACAAACAGAATTTATATGGCAGTCCTGGTTTGGTCGAGGGGATAACCGGAGGTCTACGGGGTTGTGTGTCGCATTTTGCGGTTCCCCAAGTGCTGTCAAGCGTAATTTTAGATGATCAGCTTTCGGTCTGCGTAGCCTGCGGTTCGAGCCCAAGCGGAGATTGGATCGACCGGAGTCGATGAAGTCCGAGGTAATTTTGTGGTTTGTTTGCTGCTTCTTTCTTTCGCTGCTCTTACTCCGCTGGGGTTTTTGCAATTGATATGGGGACACTGAACCGCCGTTCGATTGTCAATTGGCAGGCGGCTGTGAAAAGGAAGGTGGGTCTGCCTGGGTCCTGTTCAGATATAAATTACATGGGTTTCCTCAACTTCAAACTCTCAAAAACTGCCAGCCCCATTCGCACCAACGACGGCGGTGCTGGCCCTGCCCTGAATGCGACGAGAGCAAGTCTAAGCCCAGGGAATATTTTGTGCAATAATTAAACGAATTCGACGATGTCTGCTGGCTTTGTTCATCAAGCGGGGGGAACATACGCTTGGTTGGCTGGGCTGAGGGGCGACAGCGACGATTGTCGTCTGTCACTTGAAAGGGTTTGCCTTCATCGTCTCGCTTTATTTTATACTCGAGGTGTCAATTTCAACGCCCTCCTTTTATTTGTCCTGCGGTACTCCACGCGAATGCGAGTAAGTGTGCACAGCATGTGTGTGCGTTTGTGTGTGTGTGAATATGAATATTACCCTCGGTTTTAATTTTTGCCAAATTATGCAAAATTCAGAGCGGCAACTGCCACGTTGTCGACGCCTTTTCAGCCTGCTCTGGCGGTGGTGGTGGTGGTGAATACACTGGAAAAAATGAATCAAGGGAAATCCAAGCAATTTGCTTGCCTGCTCATGCATTTTCGGGGGCGTAGATGCCACACCCACCAGCGACAGAGCAGCGCGCTGCGCAGCTTCAACATTTTCACATAAATATTTGCCCATCCGCAAACAAGCCAGCGAACTAAGAAAACATCAGCAACAACAACTGAGGAAATTTAAACACATGCAAGCAAATAAATTGCCTTTGACTTCTGCCATCTGCCCACCAACAATCGAGGGGCCAGGCCGGGGGCAGGGGCTGGGGTGGCTGCGTGGGGCGTGCAAAATCATCACCTCATTTTTAACATTCACACACACACAGCCTCCAGTGGGTGTGGATGCGTGTGTGCGGATGCAATGCGTCATCGTCACTCCCATTCGGGGTGTGGGCCTAACTTACCCGCCCAACCGGGTAGCATTTGCTTGGCGAGGGGGCGAGCGGGGGGGCATTGCATTTGCATTTGCATCTTCAGCCAAACTGACAACTCAATAAAATGTCGCTATTTTAATTCGCCTTCAATGCCGTCGGCCCCTCTGATCGTGCGGATGTTCATATTCGCCCATTAAACTTCATATTTTACGGGCCGACTTGATGGGCCGCAAAAAAAAAACCAAACCGCAACAAAGTCGTCAATTGCCCAGGAAGCGGGAGTCGGTCGGCCGGTTCAAGCCAAACGAAACATAAACCGTCAATTTGTAAAAAAATTGTAAAAATAAATTTAAAAACTCTTTCTAAAAGAGGAAACCGATTTTGTTTTAATTGTGGATTCGAATGATCTGAAAAATATCACAGGTTTCAATCCCTATAAGGAATCTGGGAATACCAAGCTTCTCTTTGAAGTTGAATGTGAAAAAATTGCATTCTCATAGCCTTAAAAGTTTCGAAAGCCATTTTTAACCAAGTCCAGACTGCCCGCCCTTCGTATTGACTGCCTTACTGAGTTGCCATTGCATTTGTATGCTTTTCCTTGGAAATCGTTTATTTAATTAAACTGCACTTAATTTGCCGATCCCGACCCGCTCGACCAGAGCTCACAGCCTCAGCAACTGCAGCAGTAGCAGTGACTGCGACGGCAGCAAAGTGTTGACAACAAAATTAATTCAAAATTTGAGCCCATCGAGTGGGCTCTGGGCAAGGGGGAGTAGAAGTACTTGTGGGGCTGCGTGCTGTAAATTTGCAGACCCAAACGTGAACTGTTGAAACGGCCGCTCAGGGGGAGCTCAAATTTAACTACCAGCCTACGACTTCTTCTTACCTGCCCAGTCAGTCAGCAGCTATCGACGCAGAGAGCATAACAGAAAAAAGTTCAGACCAGCAGGTTGATTGCTTCAAGTGGGTAATTGGACTTTTGCCCCCGAACCACCTGCCCGGCAACGGCCTCTGAGTTTTTTTTGTATAATTGGCAATTGCGTTTTTTTATGAACTGCAACCGAACTGATTGTGAGATATAATTGCATTTTGTGTTCTCTTTTCGAGCGCTGATTGGGCCGCCTCGGCGGCAGGTTTTGCATAGAAGGCCAGCCCGCTGGCCCGGCTAAGCCAAAAGTGAGACATTAATCTCAGTTACGGCTTATCTTTGATGCATAATGAATTGCTGGCTCCCAAGATGCTGGCCGATCTTATTAACCCAGTTTCCGGTGCACACAAAACCCCCCAAAAAAAGAAGGAACTTTTTTCTTGTGTGCACTTCCTGGGCCAATAAAAAGAAGCACAAAGTAAACAAACCGAAATTGCAATCACTCCAGGCCCAGAAGACCCCATGTCATCGTCCGTCCCTCCCTTGCTGGTTGTGCAGCCGCCAGCATCAATCTTCTAATGCGTTCAGGGTTTTTTTTTTGTGGTCTTTTCTGGTCTGCTTCGTCTTGTATTTTTTTTTGTGGGTCGTTTCTTGGCCGTGCGATGTTTACTTTAAATGCGTTTTTCTTTTGCTCTCGTGTCTGCCGAAATTTTGTGCTACATTTTTGCTACCACCGGCGGACCGACGGACCCCATGCAAATCTCTGAAAGCAGCTTTATGAATTTTTCAATCACTTTCTGTTGGTGTGTTTGTGCAAGGAGCCCACGCCCTCGGAGAAACTCTGACACGCCGCTGAGCTTGTTCCTTTGTCAGTCGTGTTAATAATTCGCTCGCATTACGACCGCGATCCGAAAGAAGATGTCGTCGTAATGGCTTCATTAATAATGACTTGTACAGTTGCAAGAAAAAAAACAGAAAAGAAAGCCAAAAGAAATACAAGCACTGGCCCAGGCAATCAAACAGATCGGCCAACTTTGCTCGGCGGGGTTAACCGCCGACTGCCGATTGCCGTCCCCAAAACTCAAAGGAAATTCGCGCTCAATTGCCAAAAGCGAGAGCGACACGCTTGAGTTGCTCTGGTTCTGGTGGTGGTTTCTGCTGGCTCCAGACTGCTGATTGCGGATGTTGCCGCTGCCGCTGCCGTTGTTGTTGCAGTTGTTGCTTTGGCTGCAGTACGTGAGCGGTTGGTCGGCTTGGCCGGCTACTCAACACAGTCCCTCTATGGAGGTCTGCTTAGTGAGCGTAATTAAAATAAATTTCAAATTTTATGGGATAATTAAATCAAAAACTATAACAAGTACTCTAAAGTTCCGAGAAGCTTTTGTGGCAAGCAATCCATCGGTCAATTGAAACAAAAAACCATTGAAAAATTGAATAAAAAGTGGAGTGAAAAGAGGAGAGAATAAAAAAGTCTAGTAAAGTTGCTCATTTGCTAACATGAAGCAATTGTTTGGGTTCCCAAATAAATACCATCATTGAATCGTTGAATTGCAGTCTTTTCTTTAAGAAGCTTTATAATTTCTTCTACTGAGAAAGCACCCAAGCACTCAACAACCCTCCATTTCAACCCTGCACCTGCCAACCGAGCCTACCAAATAATCCTCAAATGTTTGTGGACTAACTGAAAAAACAAACTTGTTTGTACCTTGAAAAAGGTCCACTCCTCCCACCCTCTCCATATCTAAGGATTCCAATAATATTCTGTTAAAATTAGTACAGCTTTTTTGGCAATGCAGCTCTGCAAAATTGAGCCACCATTCACCTTAACGAGGTAACCTTTTCGGCCTTCATATTTTGATAGCCCAGACAGCGTCGGTATTACTGGCTCTATTGGATTCTACAAATCACCGAGAGGGGGAGGAGGCCTGCTGCTCAACACCTTCTTGGGGGCTATAACACTTTCAACCACTCATTAAAAACCATTAAAGAAAATATTCAGCCGCGGAAAATTATGGCGTAAATGATACCCCCGCCAATGGCAACGGCAGCCCAACGACCCGGGTCTGGGGCCGGGACCGGGGCCCCCGAGTCGAACCGAGCTCGTAATTCACTAAGCGCGGTTTTCAGAGTTTACCCGGTTTCTGTGTCATTTTCTTGTCTGCAAGTCGGTCCGGGCGACAAATAAATTTCGTCTCTAGAAAAAACAAAAACGACGCAGCCGACGGTGAGCGGTGTGAATGTGGTGGGTTCTTTTGGGGGAGGGAGCTTTTGTTCCAGCCAAACGGGCATTTGCAACAATTTGTTATTGGCCATTTAAGCCATTGCCGGTGTTGGTGCCGTTGCTGTTGCTGTTGCCCGTCGGCGTTGCGCACCAGAAATTTGTTGGGTGTTAATGACATTTTTATGTTTTAACGCTTGAAATGCCGCGAACTGAACCCACCAGGGCTGCAGTTTTGACCAAATCAAGCCTAGCTTTCGGTTCGTGGAATTGGCGGGCCGTCTGGACGGGTTGGGCCAAATATTTTGGGTCAGTCTGTGAATGTTTTGGGATTGGTGATGGTTGAATGGCAGCAACAGGTGTTTTCACAGATCAGTGAAAGTTTTTGCTTCTAATTTCTACAGTTGTGTGATTTTTAACGACAGGTCAACCCATAAAAGTTATGGTTTTTGCCATTCAAATGAGACTTTCAGTTGGAAAATTCAACCATTAAATTATTTTATGTATGAAGTAGTCCACCAGAGAAATCAACTGGAACCAGCGTTGTCCCTCTACCAAGAATCCCAAGAAGTAACCCAAGAACTCTAATCAATTCTCATGAAGGCTCCAAGAATTTTAGACTATTCGAGGGCACAGAATTTAACCCTTTTTTATTCTGATAAGAAATGAATCGTATTTGAGTGAGAGAAGACGATTCTGCTTCCTCACCTGGTTAAATTTCTGTATTTGAAATTGTTGTGGAAGTTTCCGTGTTAAAGAAAAAAAAGGAATCGCGAAGATTCAAGAACCAATGGAACTTTTGGCCGAAGACCTCAGTGAGGCTTTAATTCTTAGAGCCCGAGCACTTTGTGGAGGACTCCGTGAATTTACTAATCTTTCAAGACATTCGTCTTGATATATTCCCAACATATATTGAGAGTCGCTGAGTTTTTGAAATTAAAATATGCAAAACCTACAATTAATCAGAAGCAACAAAGTTTTCTTTGGCAATTTCCTGTTATGATAAGGGAAACCTTTCAACCAATCCATTTGCCGATTAGAGACTGACTCGACTTTGTATACAAATAATTTTGTCGGTTTTTTAAGTAAACCGATTTATAATTTTACCCAAGACGGCTTTACTTTGATTCACAGCGAGTTATGCCAAGAGCAATTAAACTTCTGGCGCATATTCATGAAACTTTGAAACAGCTAATTGGATTTCGACGGCGCCCCCACAACCAGCAACGGCAACGGAATCGCCGTCAATTTCGCGCTAAGAAACACAAAAGTTACCCTAGTTTGTGCCGACAGACAGACGGAAGGCGGCAGCGCGCCATCAATGAGCTGTCAGGGCAGCCGGGTCCTGGCTTCCTGCTCCTGGGCCCTCGTTGCTGATGGCAACAATTTTCAAGCGAAAATATAAAAGGGAAATGCTCTTAAATGTATTTTATATATTCTGAGTGAATTCGAAATTCTGACAGCGCTGCCGCGCCACTTTCAACGCCGCAGCTGCGATCGCCTCTTTGCAGTTTTATTCGCTATCAACCGAGAGAGTTCCCAGGATAAGCAAAACTCCTTCCTACTTATAATAACCCGCTGTTGACTAGCAGGCTAAACGTTAATTATGGAAAACTTTGGGGCCCACACACACACAGGCAAATTGAGGCCGTGAGTTGCAGGAACTGAACTTCCCTTTGGAGCGGCTGAAATGGTTTCCCGTAAGACAAAAAGAAGCAGAGGACCTGGGCCACTCCGCCGCGCGATGCATGCCTGGCATCCTTGTAGGCTCGGCCAACACACCGGGGATCATCCTGCCCCCCAAGCCGCTCTCAATGGCGGCAGCCGCAGTGTTGATGCTGCATTTTCTGCACTTGGCGTTTTCGTTGGCTGTGTTTTTGTGGTTCTTTATTTTTAGCCGTTTTTTTTTTTTTGTGTGTGTTTTTTTGCATGTTTTTATTTTGTTGGTTTTTTGCTATTTGCCAGACTTCAGTCAATGCACTCTCAATGACGTCGACGGCGGCTTCACGGCATTTGACTGACTGCACAAAATGAAAAAGTTTCAAAAAAAAAAAAAAAGAAAACACGAAAAAAAAAAAACTGTGAAACACAACAAGAGCTTGGAAACAGCGAATATTAAATACACTACTAACTGAGTTTTCTAAGAAGGAAATTAAAAATGGAAAGAAGGAACTAAAATTGAAGGCTCCTTAAAATCAGAAATAATTTGCAAACAGCTCTTTGAATTACTATTTTGTTTTAAATACTTAGAATTTATAGATTTGTAGGAACCCATTTAAATTTTAAATCTGGGTCTTTCATTTGCATCTTAAGGATCTATTTATGTGGCGTCGTCGTTGTCTCATTACCCAATTTTAAAATACTTGGAAATGACACAAACTAGCTTAACCAGAATTAAGAATAAATGGAAAGAAGAAATTGAAATTGAAGGCTCCTTAAAATCATCGCTCACATAAGAATCAAATTGAATAACGATCTTTGAATTACTATTTTGAAAAAAAAACTTCGAATTTATAAATAGGAACCCATTAAAAATTTTTAATCTGGTTCTTTCATCCGCGTCTAAAGGATTTATTTATGTGTAGTCTTCGTCAGTCAGTCTTCGCCCTATTTTAAAATACTTTGAAAGGATTCAAAATCATATAAACCCACTACCTAAACCATAATTATGTTGTATGCTTTTTTGATGACCAAAATGCCCTTTGCTAATTTGAGAAACTGCAGAGTATAAAACAGACGACAAAGTCGAAGAAGCAGAGGAAAGACCGGGCCGGGATCGGCGGCCTATGCCTACTCGGGCTCGACCATAGGCCCAAAAGGGAAAACTTGAAACAAAAAACAGCCTGGCAGCAGCGGCAGCAACGCAACAACAACAACGGCAAACAAGTCGTCGTTTTGGCCAGCTAGGCGAGAAGGGGCCGCTGCTCTGCAGGGTCGACAGCGCCCGCGACAGGGCGAGGTGGACGGGGCGGACAGGATGATGCAGCCAGTGCATTTTTGCGTGCGAGAGAGAGGGAGCGCAAAAAAAAGATTATTAACGCCTGTTGGCTATGCCACAGGACGACGTCTGGGATGGAAATTTTCGCCATGTTGTTGTTGTTTTTCGGTTGCAACTTGCAACAGCAGGGCAAACTCGAATGCAGCCGGGCAAAAACCAACGACGACGATGATGATGACGACGTCGTGGCGACAGCAGGCGGAGGTGGTGTCCCCTGGCCGTAGGGTGCTTTTGGTGCACTTGGCTGTGTCTGCACTTCATCCTGCCGGCAGTCCATGTTTGTGTCCTGAGTCGCCAGCCAGAATCTTGAAGCACACGTATCATCCACACCATCGTCGTCGCGACGCGTCGTTCTCATCCCGCTCCAAACGATTCCGGGTCTCAGGCAGTTGCAAATTACGCTCTCAGACTCAATTGTCTTTCGCCTTTGAGACTGAATGCTGCCTGGACTGCAGCCATCCAGACAACAACACCAACAATGGGTGCATTTAACGTTGGCTAGACAGAAGTTCCCACCGGAGTAGAAGAAGGGGGCGGGTCACTTGCGGAAGGCGTGGCAAAAGGTAGAAATGAAACGTCATCGTCGCGACTTCCACTTCAAAATATTCGCCTTTTTTTTTGCTTCCCTACACCTGAAGGTATAAGGGTAGAATACGTTTGTGCGATATAGAAGAAATCGTTGTAGACCCAAAAGGGTAACCTCCAATGTGATTGGAATAAAAAAGGAGCTTCTATCGAGCAGCAAAGCGGCTAAACGGCTATGCGAATAAGCGATTAAGCGGCTGAGAGACTAAACAACTAAGCGATTAAGCGGCTAAACAAGAAAACTCCAAAACTTCGAAGTGGCTAAGCTTCAAAGCGAATAAGCTTCAAGCCAATATGATCAATACCATCAAACAATTCCTAATACCTTAAAAAGTCTCCAAAGAGCTGTAAACATGTTGGAACATTTTTAAACTTCTTTAAAGATCTACAGCCAAAAATTCTATAATTTACTAATGTGCAGTATTTTACAGCTCTTTTTAAAATATATAAAAGAAAAAGGGAAAGAAAATGAAGCTGTAAAATTGCTGGCTTCTAAAGCCCAAATTCATAAATTGATGGGAATGTGTGATTGCTTTTTTGAAAAATCGCAGAGATGGAAAATTCTTTCCGGCATGTAAAATTTTATAAATATTTAAAATTGTATTCATTTGCGCTTAAAGAAAATTCATTGCTATACATGCATTCAAATTTAAATAATATTTATTTTATTTTTCAGAATTGGTTTCCCATTCATTTATGAGGTGAGTGCCATTGAAATGAGTTTGCCTTAAAGCGGCTTATGTTTTAAAGCCCGCCAAGCCCTGGCCAAAATCAACCTGCATTAAAACCCCAAAAAAAACCACACACACACAAATATGAAAAACATAAATGAGTCTATTATGACAAGTGCGTGGGTCGTACGAAGTTTCCAGTCAACAAAGCCCCTCAAAGCGGTCGACAGACGGCGGATGGAGGGGATGGGGGCTGTTCATATTTCGCTTTGCGTGCGCGCAACCGCTGGGCCCATCATCATGTCAAAACGGGAACGCCTGAGCCGCCACCGCTACCGCTATAAAAAATTAACAACGTCCACAAAACCGTCTACCAATAACATCAACCAAAATGGCTACCAAACATCAACGCCCCGGCAAACACACCCAGGGCACAGCGAGATGAATGCCTTGTTACACACACACGCACACACAGTTTGATTGACAACTATGTTGAAATATCAAATTATAATTTCATAAAGAAGGGAAAATAAAAGTTAAGCGGCTTTAAAATAAGGTAATTGCCGGCCTATTAGGCCTGGGTGTGGACACACCGCCAGATTGGTAGATTGGAAGGCGGCCCGCTGCCTGAATTGCCTGGCAATACATAATTGATTATGATAACATGTAAAAGAATTATACTCTTCCACGAAAAAATAACTTCATTTACAAAAGCCCACAAATGCCAACAAAAAAAAAAAATTAATTTCATGCTTAAACGGATTTTAATTGCCACAGACGAGTTGTTGGCCTTGGCCGCCCAGCTAAGCGGGATTAGGTGGTTAAAAATAAAATCTAGTTTGGAATTTTTTGTTAAATTGTAAAGACCACAACCGGCAAGAATCCTAGAAATATTTCAAGGCAGAAAAAGCTCAGTAAAATAGTCCGAAAATGTTGCCAGGCTTCTAATGAACAAATTTTGAAGCGTTACAAAAAAGATTTCTTCCCTGGGGAATTGAAATTTCAATTCTGTTCAAACTTTCATAATTTATAAATTCGATTTGTTTTGACTTTGCGCCATAAACTTTCTGAGGTTTCCGCCGCATCTTTCAATTCCACATATCGAATTAAAAAGAAAATGCCCATGGATTTGACCAAAGACTCCAACTGCCTGGCCACACATCACATATGGAGAGTCAGCCTGGCCGAGGCTTCTGCCCGTAATTACTTTCGGCCAACCGACTGCCGGCCCACGACGACCCACGTGAGCTGTGCAGAATTTTTAGTTTATGGCCACATAAATGTAATTGGATGCGCAAAAATAGTGTGTTTATAAATTTTGTAAAAGCTTTCGGGCGGATCCGAGACCGGGCCCGGGACCAACTGACAATTTCCACACGGCCACAAACAAAGCCCGGGGAAAATAGTGCGTCCCTAGGCAAAGCCGAGCAAAACGTGTCATCATCGATTACACAGAGCACTGCACTGGGGCTGACTGCCTTCAAAGCCGCCACAGCAAACAAGTGGCCCAGACTGGTGATGCTATCGCTTCGTTATATCGCCCCGGAAAGCGCTGCCTTTCTACCAACGACGACGACGACGATGACGGCAACGTTGACGGTAGCACGCACGCCCGCCGATTGCTCCTCGGGCGCGTAACTCAAAGCGACAATTCTTGACACTAATTAATACATACGCACCGGACTTACAAACCGTCGAGACGGATGGCAGAAGAACAGAGGGACAGACGGTAGCTCTGGGACCAGCGCCACCCACTTTGCCTGGCCGTCGACGCGGCTGTCGCATTTCAATCAACTCGCAAGTGCGGCAGTCAACGAAGTCGGCTTGTTAGACCGTCACTCGTTGGCTCTGAAGCTGTCAGTTGGTTACTCTGATTTAAGCCCTGATAAAGTTGTTCCTAACTGTTGCGCGCTTGCAAGGGGAAAGAAGCCTTTCAATCATTTAAAACTTTACCGCACTGGGGGAAACACTAAAAGGAAATGTTTCCTTACAAATCACTGTTCTTTTCTCTAACCTGGCAGCCTTTGTACAGGAGCTACAAACCCTCGAGACCGACCACAGGTTCCAGTTTATGTCACTGTTATAGTATTTCAAGAACCCTGAGATCTGTCGTCTGATCTTACGTATTTGATTTTAGGCATTTAAAATTTATTGAAGCAAGTGGACAGGCAAGCTGACCTTTCTCTCTCACCTAAAACCGATTAACACTCAGAATGGAAACATGAGCGACGACAAGACAAGGAGCTTGTCCTAGCGAATCTTTTATACATGTTCCGATTTGTGAGAATCAAATTCCAAGGGGCCTACGAAACGCTCTGTTTTGGGGACTAGAAAACTTCTGCCGGCTAAGCGGACAACCTTGTTGAGGCAGGAGGACAAACAGGCAGATGGGAGGGATCTAAGAAGCCTGTTAGTAGACGGACAGGCGGCTGACAGGATTGCAGATTACCGAACAGAGAAACAGGAAGAAAGACGGGCACGAGGGTAGCAGGGAATGTGAAAAGACAAACTCATAGTATGCAAATTTTCAAAACACACGATGACTTCCACTTCCCCATCGCGGACAACTGTCCGAGGGCTGCACCAGCTGTGCTTTTATACACTTTAGGTCCCAACGATCAGAGAAAGCTTTTAGGTAAAGAGAAAGCTTTTACAGGAGAGGAGACTTAAACAGACAAGCTGACGGGCAGCCAAAGGGAAAGAGCGCAGGCGGAGATTTTGAATGCTCAAACAGGCAGAAGAACAGGGAAAGTGATAAGCAACCAACTGACAGATACGACAACCCATTAAACGAATTGATTGTATGGATAAAATCGTCCTAAAATCGTCATATCTTTTACAAAAAAAACTCCTTTTTCCCTGAGGAACCCTCAATCGTTCTAAGCTTAACCTTAAGCCACGTTGGCTTTTGAATTAAAAATCAATTAGGGCTTCTCAGTATTGGCAGCTAATCAGGCGATTGAGATTTTGAGATAAACAAAACTTAAGCCCAAAGTAAAATTGTAATTGCTTCCGCTTTGGCAAAGAATCCATTAAGTAAATTTCCCTGTTTAATTTGCAACATCTTCGCGGTTCCGTCATCAAGGCGTTTCCGTTGTTGTTGGGGTCTTGGCTGGGGCCAATAATTTAATTATGAATTTGAAATGTCCATGGCTCATTCAAGCCTCTAATACAGCTAATATCAAACGAACCGCCCCTGGCATTTATTTATTTGACAGTCGATCGACAATGATCGATGATCGGTTTGAAGTGATTGAAACCGAGAGCCTGACGCTGGCGTCATAACTGAGCCAAATTTGGATAGCCAACAAAGCCGAAGAACCGAGTACAAAATGGCATTCATTTTCGGTGCGCTGTGGTGGTTGTTGGGTGCTGAATAAAAGCTTAATTAACACTCAATGGAACGGTGTTTTGGGCAGCCCCGACAGCGCTGGGGTCGAGTCAATTGCAGCAATCGAAGGGGCGGCGCAACGAATGCAATTCAAAGCCGAAGACCGAGAAAAATGTTGGTAAAACTTTTCGATGTTTTGAGGTTTTTTTCTAGGACAAAAGTAAACAACACAAATTGACATTTTGCCTGGCGAGGGCCTGGAAATTTTGGCTCCGTTGTTGTTCGATGGTTGGTGGGGCAAGCCCAGCAGGTTTCGCCGTCAGGCTTCAAGCCAATCGAGAAAAATGACAGTTGCTGTTGTTGTCGAAGCCACGGACAAATCAAAAGACTCTGGAAAATCAAACAAATCGCAATCACTGAAAAAGCCACAGCCGTCACCGAACGACAACGCCAACAACGACGACAACAACGACGGCTGTTTGGCGGAAAGTGAAAAGCTGCAACAGCCGTCAATAGGACGGCCAATGCTTGAGGGCAACAAGTTTCCGTTACGTCATCGGGCCGACGCTTTGGCCCCTCCAGGTGATCAGTGCAGTTGTCGCCGCTGTCCGAGCCTCTTTTGTGTGTGGGTGCCGCGGCGGCAGCAACAGCGCCAAATTTTGGGAAAATTGCACGAGCAATCACAGCCGGCAACTTGGCCGGGTCAATCGATGATCGCGTTGAAATCTACTCGCATGTAACGTTTAAATTTGCTGGCTCTTGTGGCTGTGGAGCTCCCGGGATGCCCGTTGTTGCCACCCACCAACTGTGGCGTTTCGATCGGATCCGCTCCGATTTGGCGGCGGGGCGATCGTTTCTGGCCCATTCGAATTTTCATGCCTTTTCTGAATAAACAAGAGTTGCACGATTTTCTTGTAATTTTCCGCAATTTGGTCTCTCACTCCCCCGCACTGAGGCCACGGCTGCGGGAATTGCCGCCGCCGCCGCCTACCTGACTCCGCCGGCCGCTTTGACATTATAAATCCCAATGTTTGTTTAATTCTTTCGGGCTTTTTTGTTTTAATTTGTCCGAAAGGAAAAAGACGAAATTTGGCTAATTGCGCAGAACCGACCAAGCCAACAGTCAACGCCGCTCCACCAGCCAATTTCTCATTACGGCTCATTATGGGCCGAACTTTGTTGTTCGATTGTTGTTGCTGTTGTTGGTGTTGTTGGTCGGTCGTCAGGTTGTTGCTGGCTGGATTGAGGACTCTGCGTCTGCAGCAGGTTACAGGTTCTTGTACCCATTTTTTCGCTGTTGTTTTTGTAGTTTTTGGTGGTGGTTTCTTCTACTCAGGCCCAATTTATTGTCAATGATCTTGTAGTGAGATTAGCGTAGATTTTGTTTTCTATTCGCGATTAGATGTTCGGGCACGATTTTGTTTGTCTTTTTGGAATCCTTGTAATGTTGCAATGTAATTGAACCTAACAACTTGCCAACGGCACAGATAAACGTACCCAGAATCCCCCAAAAGAACTAACAGCCATTTAATTAAGCCCTGCTGTGGGTGAAATTCTGCTCTGTGATAGTTGGCATTTCGGTTTTTTTGCCCAGCACGCAAAGTCGAAAAAAGAAAACTAAGATAACTTTAAGAAGGAGTGTTCCAGGGAACGTAGAGAGGAAAATACCCAAGCGATTTTTGTATTTCATGTTTAAAACGGCAATTCGTTTCCATCAACTTCATTAAAAAACTTGACGCTGAAAAGTCCCAGAAACTCAAAGACGGAGCACCGCCAAAAACGAATGACTCAATCTGTTAGGCTCATTTGTCTTCAATTTATGTGTGATTCATTTGGTGATTCAACTTTCTCTTTTGTACAAATGTCACAAAAAGAAAAATAATTACTAGTTTATTTTACATTCAATAATTAATTCATTAATGGAAAAATTAAATAAAATAAATGACAAAACTCTTGGCAAAGCTCAAAGAGATTCTTCAACGAACCTGTTAAAAATTTTCCCAAAGTTTGATTGAAAATTTAAAACTTTTTAAGAAATCGAAAAAACCATTAAGCATTTTTTTCAATTGGAATTCCACCTCAACCTTAGCTCCCCCTAATTGATATAATCCTTCCGTAAACTTTGCTTTGCGGCTCCCAATTAGAGATTTTTATTTACTCAAACTCAAAGAATATTTTTGAATGATTCACGTTTGAAAATATTAAATTAAGGAATGCGGCTCGTAAAGCTATCGATGCCGAAATTTGTTGAGCCCATTCGGGGTATAGTCGGTTTATTGACTGTTTAGAAAAAAATTACAGACCATAAAATTAAGCCGAACTTGATTTGCGGCCGAAAATGCAAAATACCCATAAACATTTCAGCATTCGATGAATATTTCCCCCTGTTGCTCTTTTATGTTCGGAAGACGGGCAATAATTCCTTTCGCGTGATCGAATGATGCCGTAAAATAAGTCAATTCCAAGCCAAGAGCTTTGGTTTTATGAGGCCGCCCCTATTTTCCCTCCCAACCGAAGAATAAATAAAATTAAAACTTGTTGGCATTGTAAATGAATGGGGGCTGCGGTGGGTTTGCATATGACAATGGGTCTCAACGGGTTTTATGACTTTCGTTTTTTTATTTTACGGCGAGGTGGCCAAATTTGGTGAGGAGGCGGGGGGAATATGGAAAACTTTTGCTGCAGGTCGAAGCAGAAGTCAGTCGGCCTGCGGTTTCTTCTTATTATGAAACACGAAAAGCCCCCAATGAAAATCTAGGCAACGGCTTCTGCGGCGTCTAGCGTACAAATCCACAGCACGAGGCACCAACCAAAGGAGCCCGAGCCCACAAACCACCAACCACCAACCGTCGACCACTTGTGCCAAAGAAAGCGGCCCGGCATCGCAATCAGTTCGCCTCTGGGGGCGGCGGCGGCGGCGGCGGCGTCGGTTACTCAAAATTCGCTGCGATTCGAAGCGATACAAATCGAAGCTGCGATGATCGCCAGACCCCTGATCATGTTGCACTTTCTGCGCTGCAGCATTTCGAATTGCAGTCTGTCTGGTTGGCTGGCCAGTTTGCCGGTCCACCGCCTGCGGCACAAATGCCCGACGCAAAGGGCAAGAGTTCAGAAAATTGTGACTGTGGAAAATATTTTGCTATTCTTCACAGTCGCTTTTTTGGCCCGGCTCGCCAGCAAGTTGGCAGTGAAACCGAAGCTCTTTTGCATCACGTTGCTCAAGGAGACTCTCGAGAGGTTAGCAGCAAACAGCATAAAATATTTTCCAGCAGCGGCAAATGTCGGCGAAATGTTGGTTATTTGGTCGACATATCTGTCGAGATTTTTACCGCAAAATTGAAAGTGATTGTCACCTTTTCAGGCGTCAGCTAAGCGCGGTAAAGTGAAAGTAGGAAAAACGGAAAATCAGCTCTTTTGGGAGCAATCCTCGGTTCCTTTAACCCTCTTGGCTGGCCAATTATGGGAACTGCGTAGGATTCACCTTAATGAAGACCTTCAGCCCGACCGACTGACTGTCTGATTGGGGGGCAGTCTTATGTGGATTACTCGTGCTTATTTGCGCAACAGCAGCCACAACAACATCGTCGGCAACAACTTCATGTCTATGACGTTTGTAACTTTACATGAGTCCACACATTTTGCCGACGGGATGCATGCAAGCGTCGTGCATGCAACGATGGAAAAGTTAGAGCCGCCGCAGCAAAAATTAAAGGCAAATCGCAACCAATCACAAAGATTGCACTCACACACACGCACACACCCACCAGAGGGGCAGAACACTCAAATCCACTTCAGTGGAGGCAGCTCGAGTCCCAAGTCACCCACTCCCACCGACGCGTTGTCGAATGGGCGAAACTTGCTGCTCATATTTTCTTGTGTGGGCGAGAGGATCTGCGGGGTGGGCTGCTGCTCCTGCTGGAGTGGTATTTTAAACACTGCCAAGCGCATAATCAAAACGCTTAAATTATAATAACTTTATTAAAAGAACTGCGCGGAGTCGCTTGATTCATGCCCGGCAAACTGAAAACAACACGTTGTTTGTACACACACACTCTTGTACACTCTGCTGGTGTGGCAGGTGTATGTGGGTTGGTTGGTTTTCTACAAAAAGAAAGCCAGCCAAGCGTCCAGAGCCGAACGATTGTCTGCCGCTCTGAGTGGTTTTTACTTTGTACACACACTTGAGCGAGCGGTCGTTTGTTGTTGTGGTTATGATTGTTTTTTCATTTTCTCAAGTGATGAGTAGGATATCTGCCGCAGCAACAGCAACAACAAGAAGAACCAGCAACAGCAACAAGCTATTTGCGACTCACGACTTTTCATGCAATTTCGAATTTAAAATTCTTCACACACTCTTTTCATTATGTGGCCTCGTCCGGCCAACCAACCAACCAACCAGCTAGCTAGCTCATCGGACTCAGGTCTGGTCATCTTCCCCCTTCTTTTTGCATTACAGCACACACCTAAAACGGGCCCGCCATCGAAGCCAAGAAGGCCAGAAAATAAGATGCTACTCCTTTGGCCAATTTCAAGTGGTTGTGTGTGTGTATGAGAGAGAGAGGGAGTGGTTCCTCGTGTGTGTTGTTTGTTGGTGGGCTCAAGTGCAGGGGAAACCCTAGAAAACTCCCCACAACAGTAGGCCAATCGTGGTTTCCACAAGTGCCGCCCGAGAGCTCAAGGATGTTGCCACAAAAAAAAAACATATATTTTCTTACAGAAGTTGTAACTCAGAAATATAGTAAAAATAATTCCCAGAAAATATCACAAATGGAAATATAAAGAAATCTTTTAAAAGATTTGTTTAGAAAGAAAGAAATTTGGCCCTCGCCTTTATAAATTATTAAAGACCAAATATAAAAATTTCAAAGATGTCAGTGGAAAAATATTAGACCTGTCCCATTAAAAAACTTAAAGAAGATTCAGAATTCCTATAGTAGGTTTCTGTTTAAATATTCCAGCCTATCACTAATTGACTTCTGGTTTTGTAGGTGTTATAAAAAATTCCATAAATATTGAACACCCTAAAATTCACAAATTTACACCCTTGTCTATTTTAGATAGAAATTTAAAAAACACAAATCTCACCCGCGCGATTTGACAACTTATTTAAAAATTCCGTCTCCTAATTTCAAGAATTTCCTAAAGTTGCCCCGTTCCATTCAGAAATTTGGGCTTCATTAATAAAATGTGAAATTTATCGGCCAACTATTTTAATGGCGTCGGGAAATATGCAAAGTATGCCGCCTTTCAAGGCGACGAAAATGAGCAGTTTTAATTTTATTTTGGCCCACTGTGCCGTCCACGATGACTGGCCAACTCGGATGACGGAGCCGCCTTGACTTGGCCCGGCGGCGTGCCGGAATGAGGGGCCGACACTGGCCGCCACTTGGTGGTCCAATTCAGCGAATTGACTATAATCAGTTTAGTGCCAAGTACGTTTCAAGTGTCTACTCGTGCACTTCTGTGTGTGTAGCGAGCGGCAGGAGAGTCGCCGGCGTGTTGCAAGTAGGCCGGCCGGCCGGTCAGGCCACATGCAAATTTCGAGCAACACGTTGAAATTAATTTATTACAAAGCAACAAATTACAACACTCATTAATATTTTAGCCAAGTTATGTGTACTTAGGCCTGCAACATGTGCCGCAGCCAGACCGCCACAAAAAGGAAGCTGCCCGCCGCTCGTTGCCCATGTTGACAACTGGACCAGTCGGCGTTGTTGTCGCCGCGGTCGTTCTCGTCGTTGTCCTGCCGACTCGCAGGAAGGGGGCGTTGCCGGGTTAAGAGACCCCGGCTCTCATACCTAATAAATCTGTAATTTGTAATTAATGTGAAAAATTGCCGCCTGCGACGCCAAACAAGCCTAAATTGTTATTACGAGGGACCGAGCGGCGACGGAGACTGCAGGCCGAAATCTTTAATGTTTTCTTTTTTTTTTTTTCTTGAAATTTTTTGTGGCCAGTTCATAAAAATTGCACAGACATGTGCATGTCGGGTGTGTTGTGGGTCAAAGCCATAACTCTTCGCCAGTTCGGCAGTTGCCTTTGGCTGCTGCTGGGCAGCATGCAACTGCCACCACCGCCACCACTGACTGCGACGTCGACCCACAACTGCCCACTACCCAAACGCAGCTTGGACTTGGCTTAATGTTCGTGCTGTGTTTCATAAATATAAATTAAGCCACTTGACTAACGCGTAGCACCAGTGACCATCGACATCGGCCCAGCCTCCCTGGTCGCCGGTGATAACGGTGGCCGCCGCACCGGTGCGTGTTTTTGGGAACCCGGGAAGTGAAATGCCGAGCAGCCGTTCGTGGTTAACACAATTGTTGCCGAAAAAAAAACTAAATAAATAATAAAGTTTATAAAAAAAATATTGCTTTCGCCCTGCCCCTCGGGCGTTTGGGCAATTTGTCTGGCGCTGGCACTTTGCCTCATTGTTCGTTGAAAGCAGCTCACGCGGTGTGATTTATTGGCGAGATGGCCAATAACGAGGGCGGCTATAAATTAAAAATTTCTCACTCCGCTCAGCCAAGCTTAATTCTAAATAAAGGAATTAATGGGTCAGTCGGGTGAGAAATTTTCAATTTGCTCACTTCTCTGACCTTACACAAGTGAAAGCCGCGAAAACTTCAACAAGAACTCAATAATTTTTGGGTGGCCATTTCAAGAACATCTGCACAAATGGCAGAGCAACAGATGGGCTAAGAAAAGAAGGTGCAAACGGGTGGCTAGACAAATGGACAGATGAAGCAGTAGATGGACGAGCAAATGGATGGAAAGCTCGACAAACGAAAAGAAAAATATGAATATTAATAGGGAAATATGGAAAATATGGCAAAGAAGTAAACAAATGTGGAGGTAACTTTGGAAGCGTTTTTTTCTCAATATAGAGTTCTGATTTAATTTAAGGGAAAACCCAACCAATTGGGGAAATTAGGTTACTGTCAGTCTCTTTGCCTTCGCACCACTGATTTGGGTATGGCCAGTCGATCGCCCACGCTACTGCAAAGGCCTGAGGTCGAAGGGCCCGGGTTAGTGGTCACCGAATCAAAACAATTTCCCGATCATGCCCAGCCAAAGGAAACGCAACAACCAAATGACTCAAGAGCTGCCAATCCCACTCACCTCCTGGCCAACCGGCCTAAAGAAAACGTGAGCCGCTCAAGACGTGAGACAAAACAGGCCGCCCGTTTATACGCTTGATGAGTGGAGAGCGCGGGGGTCCAGCGTTGCTCACTTGTGATATTTTTATTCACAACGAATCAATCACAATGATTATGATAAATGATTTCGGTTTTTCACTATTCCCTTTTTACGCGGGAATTTTTATTGTATTTTCTGGCCATTGTGGCGAGCCGGTTCACCAATTTTCGATTTTTATTATCGTTTCGGGGTTTTTGCATTATTACGCCGCGTAATGGCCACTCGGGGGCACAATGGCCGCCTTATAAAGCGCACAACCCACCCCACCCCACGGCTGGCCATTAAGTGTATAATTTCGGGTACATGATCAACTGTTTGATTAGCACATTTGTCTGCCGATCTTTCGGTTATTCGGCTGCTCTCTGCCAGTTGGCGGAGTTTCACTTTTCCGAAACGGAATTTACCGTTGACCTAATGAACTTTTTACTTGCCATTTTTTTTGGGGATTTAACTGCCGATCTACGGATAATTCGATTGCCGTTCCACGCGTTTTCTCTCATATCTCCAAACGAGATCTTGTTAGAAAAACTTCATTAGTGTCACAATCGGTCTGTGATTAATGTGAGGCAAACGGTGGACCTGCAGGGCGGACCCCAAGTTGTCGCCAGACCACCGCCTCTGGTTTTTGGCACCTGGTCAAAGAGGATCTTTGGCAAATCTCGGGAGGAGAGCTGGAAGTGCGTTTAATTAAATTACAAGTATCTGGAATTTTAATTGGCCTGATGGAAGCACTCATTTGAAAAACAAATGTTGGCCGGGCGCAAAACGAAACTGAAACCGAACCCGCCAACTTTTGAGGGGGCAACTTTCAAAAAAGCTGCTAACAAGCCGTTGCCGGCGCACGCCAATTGCCGTTGGCTATTCACTCATTGCATGTGGCAGAGCTGACGGCGGTTGGTATCAAATTTGGCAACGGCTGTGCGGTGGCTTTAATAATTTTAGACAAGATTTTGAAATGTATTTACTGATTGTAATTTTGCTCTCTCTCTCTCTCATGCAGACTTTGATGCCGCGACAACGCAATCCCAGCAGATCCATGACACCGCACTGACCCACCACACAGCCAGGACCACACAGATTGAAAGCCAGCAAGACGGCCCTTTCACTAGGACTCCAAGGACTGAAGCAGACGAAAGATGTTCTCGCGTCTGCCCGGTGTAAGCGGGGCGGACACTTATCAGGATCCACCGACCACGTTACGTTCAGTATTCCCCAACTCGCGGCTGGACTCGCTGGCGGCGCATCCATCGCCCCAGCCGCACCACCACATCAACAGTCAGCTGCCCAGCCCATATGGTGATATCGAGGACGGCATGGCGGCCACAGAGGCTGCCGAAGAGCTGGCCAGTGGAGCTGCCGCTGCTAACGAGGACTGGTGGGCCAATGCCATCGAGGAGGACACGTTTGACTCGCCTCTGCCGTTCGATGCCAGCGAGAACGGCCTGTGGAATGGGCACTTTGTGCCGCCCCCGCCACGACCGCCCTTTTTGGATGAAAGCGTCGCCGCAGACGGTCTCACCACCTGTGATCTATGCACGTGGGCATGGCAGCGGAATGCCTACTCCCTGGACGGCTCGATAGGTAAGTCCTTAAGCCACACACATGCCCAACGCAGTCTTGAAAAATGAACTGGATACCTGGGCGCTCTGGGGCTGGGGGACTAACTTCCGAAGTTTTTCAATTAAAAATTCTGCCCAACTCCGCGAATCAAAGCTGCACATCGATGATCCCCGATATCAATTTATCAAACTGATGTTGGGCGGGCGTTGCGCGATTGCTTTTCGGCGCAGTATTTTTTTACCGATCTCGTTGGCTGCTCTGCCTCCGCCGGCCTGCCCGCGTCTAAGCATTTGCATTATTGCTTTTTAGCAAATTTAATTTTGTTCATAACTCTTCATGGCAGCTCTGTGGCTTAGGCGTTACGATTACCCACATGGCCATGGAGCTGGAGCTTAGCCTCCAGCTGCCTGGGCCTGGGTAGCTCCTCCTTTTCGGCCCGGCTATCGCCGGCATCGGTATCGCCAATCATTTGTCTCTGCGCTTATGGAGGAGCCCGGCCAGCGGCTCCCAACGGAAAATTATGAAAATATAAAGCAGTGGGCGTGCTTCGAGCCCGGCTAGGCACTTTTTTCTTTTATTAAATTGGTAGTTGGAAGGGAAAAAATATCACAGATGAAGACAACGCAAAGGAATAGGGATTTTAGTGGAATCGAGGCGAATTTTAATTTTATGCAGTCGCCAGAAGAATTAAATAAAAAAAACTGTCTTTTGTATAATAAAGAGGTTTCCCCTTTTTTTTAAATAAAGAATTCAGTGGTCTTCTCTTTGCCGATTAAGCGAGGCCGCAAAAGGAATTATGCAATCATAAACAATAAAAAACCCCATAACAATTCTACAATTTTGTAAGGAAAGCCGGAATAAATTAAATTGAACGCTCCGCAAAGTGAATGAATTGCTGCTTAATTTCAATAAATTCTTTAATAAATTGAAATTTTTAGAAGTCAAGTCAAAGTTCTTTTTGAATGAGCTCATATGTTTTATATTAAGAAATAAAATAAGCCCTGAAACAAATGATAATTCAACCCAATTATTGGGTAAAATTAATTTCATAAATATTATTTCAGATCTTACGATCTTTGATGGAGGGAAAAAAGCTCACAATTACTGCGAATTCAATTGTAGTTGAGTTCGCGAAAATTCCTTACAATTTCGATTCTGATTATTTCTAAAATAATCAATATTTTTTATAGAAATGTGGTAGTGATTTCTCCCAGTGCATAATTCCTAAATAAAACCATTTAAAAGTCCTAGAAAATTCTAACAAACCCTTCCCCCCACACCCATTAAAAAGAATTTACCCTTTCGATTCGTATATATTCCCAGTCGATTTCCCGGTTTCCATTGATTTTAAATTGCCAAGAACGAAAGAGACAAAGAGAGAAGATTTCACCCGCCCATAAAACGATTGGCGACATAAAAAACTCATTCAAATTAACTGTCGGTCGGCATTATAAATAATTCCAACTTCTAATTTATTCAGTGGCTACAAAGAAAGAGAAAAAAACCCGACTCCTACGAACCTCGGCGGACGGCACCCTTTTTTAAAATATGCCAGCAATTCTCAGTCGCCATGTGAAATGGGGAAATGCTTAAAGCCGAATCCAAATTGGGCACACATGTGGGCCCGGGTGCCGTGCACGTTTGATTTCCAGGAATCGCTTTCAGCGTAAATTGAAGTCCATTATGGTCGTACGGCCGACGGCCGACGGCCCAAACGGTGGCCAGGACGAGTCGCTCGTTCCCTTCCCCGAACTAAGCCAGAACGAGACTGGGGACTGGACTGCGGACTGGACTGGGCATGTGTTATTAGGCTAATTATAGAGTAGAGTGCTAGTGGCAAACATTTCAACATTTTTCATTATATATAAATGACTTTATTCGAGGGGACGGGGCGCGAGGCGTGTGGAGACGGCCGGTTGCTTTTTTGGCGCTGGCTTATTGGCCGTTTGCGAGTGCGACGGCGGCAAGGTGTCAACTAATTTGCAACACTCGCCGCCGCAGACCACTGGCCGGCACTGGAGAGCCGCTCCAGCTCCAGCGGCTGCCTTTGGCGGTTTTGTTCTTCTCTGATTTTACCTACCCGCCACCAGTCGTGTGGACCGCGGAGCCAACACAAAAAGGGATTAAAGACGTTGGCGGCGGCAGCGCATATTTAGCAGCCACAAAAAAATTTGACTAATGTCTTAATTTTGTGCTAGCCGCTCAGAGCCTGTCGGTCCGTTGGTCGGTCTGTCGGTCTGTCGCTCGGTTGGCCTGTCTCTGGGGGCCTTTCCGGCGGTCGGTCGGCTTGGTGCTGCCTCCGACACTGCAACGAATGGCATTCACTCCGCTTGAGTAAATTGAGTTTTTGCATGTCAACCCGGTCCCAAAAAAGCAGCCGAGGGGGAGACATAATCGTGCGGCCCCCTCCGCTGCCATTTGAATCCATTGTCGGTCTCTGGTGTTTTTTGGTCTTTTTCCGTTTGCAAATTGACAGCTGAATAAAATGTTATTATATTTACACCATAATTTGCATGGCAATTAATCAAATGGCATGCAACATTCGTCGACTGTGAGTTCTTTTTTCTGCGGCTCGTCGCCGCCGCCACATTTGGGGCTTGTCAGTCAGGCCAGTTCCTGGAACTCTGACCATTCCTAACACACAAACAGCCAAGCGCTCCACGGGGCAGTTTCAAAAGGTTGACCGGCCAAATGTCTAAATTAGAGAGTCCCCCCGTCCGGTCGTCCGCTCGACCGTTGAATTTTATGGAGAATTAAGCTTACCACTCGATGGCAAATTCCTGGGTTATTTGTGGGAACCGAGCGAGCCTTTTATTTATTTCGTCCCCCCACACACATTTGGAGGCTATTCTCCAAATATTTACAGCAATTTGTAGGCCAATAAAGTGCCCCTACCCCTGGGGTATTTGGGCAAAAGGACTTGCCTTTGACTTTCTTGGGTCTCCGCAAGGTTTTTATTGTAATACAGCGACCCCTGGCTTTTCGTATTTACTTTGCGGGTTTCCTTGAAAGCTTTCAATATTTTATGTTTTTATTGTTGCCCCCAAAAAAAAAAAAAAACCACACATACAAAGAAATGCAAATAAATAAATTTTATTTGCTGATTCATAATTCCCAATGTAATAAAGCAAACACTCGTCTGTCCCAACCAACATAAATATGCATAAATTGTGAGCGTGTTTGTGTGTCCTGAAGCCCTCCAGATTATAACCAAAAGTAGCAACCAAACATCCACCCACCCAAGGGATGCCATAAATATACAAAACTCGCATTATCCCCGCCGAACAATGGGCCACTATAAATTTATCAACAACAACAACTTCATCGCAATTCCATAGACGAAATATATACACATTTATTGGCAGATTATGCCAATTCAAGCCAAATGGTAACTCGCTTACCAGCAGCGCCCTAAATGGCCAGATTAGCCGCCAAAGTGCTTGGCCCCCCCAAAAAACAACAGCTGCTCTAAAGCCCGAAAGGATTTTCGGGGGGAGCAGACGCAGTCGATTTGCAAATTTACTAGCACTGATGGGATTTTCAGGCATTCAGCGAATTACCCCCCGCAAAAGGGAAGAATTTAAATCTCAGTTTAATGGAATGTCGGATTTTAGATTTGTTTATGCAATTCAATGCACAAATTATGAACTAGCAAAGAAAGGAATGGGCAATGAATATGTAAGGTATTCAAATTGGTTCAGTAAATATTTGATAAAAGTAGAAATGTTTATGAACTGTAGGGACTTTTTTATTGGATTAGAATTCCTTCATTTCATATTTTGGAGGCTGCAGCTTGGAGACTCGGGCAAAAATAAATGCACATGCAAAAAAAAATTTCCCATTGATTGTTAAGCTCTGCAGAGAACTCAGCATCCCAAAAAGGACAGGAAAATGTAGTAAGAGAAACTTGAGAAGAACTTGAAGTTCCTACTGATCTAAATTGGAGTAAATCTAGAGAACTTTAGGTCTTCCTAAGAAGGCATTTAAATTCCCAACTTCTACTCAATTTTTACTTGCTATTCCGCCAAACTATTCGGACTCCGGCTAACTAAATTTACAGTCCCTTTGGAGCTCCTTCATAAAAACTAAAAGCAACGCTTTTTACACAAAACATCAAGGACGCTGTCGGAGGAGCGTCAAAGAAAATCCCTTTGTGTGCGAATTTAACTTGTATTTTTTATTTTTTTGGTCTTGTGGATGCTGTATTTTTGTGACTTTCGTGGTTGCTCAACAGCCCGCTGGCTGTTGCCTCAAACTGCAAACAGAAACCGAAACAGAAACACAAATACAACAGACCAGAATCCAACAAACGCCCGCCCAACCACTCGCAGCGAAATAGGAGGGGCACGGCGGACTGAAACTTATTTGCTATTTTCATGGAATTTTCATATTTTCTGCTTCGTTTCTTTCATGTCCGTTTTGAGTATTTCAGTTTTAGTTTCTTCCTTGTCCTCTCCCTTGGATGCATGTGGACGGCTTGGTTCTTTTTTATACCCTACAGGGGGACACCTGAAGGGGAGACACGATTTTTGGCTGCCTTAAAAGCCAGAAGAATGGAAACCCACTACAAAAAGAGTATCTAAACTTCATTGGTGTGGTTGTGGTGTTTGGCAAACAAACGGCGAAATGGTAAAAAGTAAACAAGCCCAAGTCCATCGGACTGGCCAACCGCCAGATTGAAACAAAAATTATTATTACTCCAGCGCATTTAGTGAAATATGGCAGCTGCGGAGGGCAAGAAGGGGCGCCTAAGGTTGCCCCTACGTGTGGGCGTGGGACGAGAAACTGACGAGCGATCTCCGCTGCCACAAAGATGCTGCACAATATTTTTAACTTTGTTTACATTTTGCATTTTTATTGTGGCGTCGACATCGCCCCGCTGCACATCTCCCCGGGCTGCCTTTGTTCTCTTTAATCAATTAAAGCGGCCAGCCGAGAGACGCCGCGCAACTCCAACCAGTTTCCTCGAGGCCTCCACAGCCTGGCAGACCACACACCGCTGCGAAATGCTTTGCGGATGAAACGGTTTCGAGATGCGGGCGCCCACCCGGCAGACAGTTGAGGGTCGCGGCCATCGGGCCGCTCTAATAGAATTGCTGAAATGCTGATTAAAATAGTTTCACTTTTTAATTACAATTTATGCGTTTTTTTCGCCTGCTCGTTTGTTACTAATTATCGAAACGGCACCACCACCAAGGAAAATAAAATAAACAGTCCAGAGAGCAGCAACGATCGTCAAGATCAAAGGGGCCCATCCCCATATGACAGGGAATCTCACACCCCGCATTATATGCTTGGTGATGCTTGGAGAACCGACGGCAAACATATTGGATGTCCCGGGAAAACATCAAAGGGAAATTGTAGCCTCAGTTTTCCAGCCAAAAATCATAAACAGTTGACGGCCGCACTACTTTGCCGGGCCCGTGCATTTAAGAAAAATTTAAAATCAATTTTCCCAGACTCGCTAAAAGCGGCTTATTAGCATCGCGTCAAGGAAGCCACCGCGAGGCGAGAAAATTCATTTTCAGTTTGAGGAAATCTTACGGAAACTTGTCGGCCAGACGAGCAAGTGGGCGGTATTTTTAGAGCTTGAAATTTCGTCTACTAATGAGCCGTGGGCATCCCAGAAATGCACTCAAATTAAAGAAACCCATGGGCGTGTAATTATGACTGCCACAAGGCGTCAAACAGCAGCAGATGTCATTTCGTATGATATTTGTGATCTGTGATTCCTTTGACTACTGGGAAGTCTATGATTCCTAAGAACCCTGCTAAACGATGCCTTAATTATATGCTTAAAGTTCGGAGATGGAAATTTAAATCAGTTTAGAAAATTACTTATAAATTATCTTGAGGATTTCGCCTAAGAAAACCCAAAGATCTTTTGGATGAATAATTCCAGAAAGCTAGAGAAAATTCAGAGACTTTCTGAACTTTTTATTCTCTTCTGAGAGTTCTACAAAATTCCCATGGCGTTTCTACTACTGGAAACCACAAAGAACCAACCCACCGTATTCTTGAAATATTGCAATGCTCAGCCATTTAATTAGGCAGATAGAGCCGACAATAATTGCTCATTTAAGCGACAAAGGATAAGCCAATTTCTGGCCACAGGTGGACTCAGCCTTGTCTGTCAAATGGCAGTTGCTTCAACCTCGTCTTTATCACGGCGTTGCCGAAAGATCGTAAAAGTCGCTTTTACGAACTGAAAACGACGACGGCGATGACAGGCAGAGAGACTCGCCGAGTTCGCCAGGGTTCAGGCGTATCTCTTTTGGGAAAGGGGCTGCTTCTGTCCAAAACGGGGCTCATGTTTGCCAGTAACACCTAAGGTTTAACTAATTTGAAGTTGTTGGTTTTTACGAGCCACACACAAGGCGATCGCATGGCGGAGGCAGGCAGTGTTTATTTCGGTTTCGGGTTCTCTGCCAACCCCCAGGCCATAATTATTTTATGGCTCTGGCAGGCCTGCGCTTGGGCTTCTACTGTTTAATTTCTGATTAGACGATGCGTCCCCATTGATAACCTCCAACAAGTCACTTGGCATTTGCATAGAGATACGGATCACCGCACAACAACAACGAAACAGCGAAAAAAAAACCTTAAAAAAAAGGTAAAATGCTGTTCGTGATATTCCCTTGTTTGTTTAATTGCCCGTCGCTGTTTGCTCGGGTCGCCCGCTTTTCCCCCATTTCTCTATGGGCATTTGCCGAGTTGTGTCAACATTTTTTTTATGACACTCGGCCACCGATGCCTGGGCTCTGATATGACGCATATGGGGAGCGCATCGGCAAGAGAAATTAAATGAAATATGTTCTGGCAGATCGGCTGGCTAATGTGCCTTATAAATTATCAACTAGACGCGCGTTTCCATTAGCCAGCCAATGGGGCGTTGATTTTTGACGGCATTTATGCATTTGCCCCACTAAGCTGCCAAAAAACCCTCAGCCGCCACATGAGCGTTGGAGCAGTTGCCAAGAATAAAATCACCGGTCTTAGGCTGTTGAGTTTTGTGGCCCTATAAATTTCCTCATTTTCCATAAAAGCCAGGCCAACAGGCGGGCCACCTTGCAACGCCCACAATGGAAACCTCAGTATCAGCGAGTTTTCAGTTCATTTTGTTTTTCTGCACCAATTAATGTGCCCATTTAAATTTTAAATTTGCGCTTCATTAAGTTTTAGAGGTTTTTCTTGTGTTGCCTGCCCTAATTGAAGTGGTAGAAGGCGACGGGAAAGTTCGCGACACAAATTAAGAACTCAAAAAAAAAGCCGACTGGGGAGGCTTAGAATACAAAAGATTTATTTGTGCCCCAAGTTTGCTGGGGTAGTTTCGCCAGCCCAGGGAACTGGTGGGGAGTAAATATACAAAACTAATTAAAATTCAACTTGGCTAGAAGTTTGCCTAAACAATAAATATTGTAAAATATGCACACACTGGCAAACTGGAGAGGGCGCTCTTGGTGAGTCGCCGGTCTTCTCGCTCGGTTGGTTTCCGTGCGGTTTCATTTGTCATTTGACTGCCAAAGTTTTTATTTGTGGACGCAAATGGCCTGAATACCCACAAGACCGGGAGGAGGTCGTTTTGGGAGGACCCTGGGGAGCGGTTACTCGGGGAAACCTTTAAAACTTTCCCCTTGGCAAGAGAAATGTTGTTGTGGCATTTCGAAGGTTCTTTTCAATTTAATTCCCGATTTCAATAAGTCGCAATTGAAAGAAATTTATCAATTCCTTTGAAATCAACTTTGCAAAGGTGCAATAGTAAATTCAGATATAAATTACAAAAGTTTCAAACCAAAAGAAAATTCGACCCAACAATAAAGGAATTAAAGAAAATATTTGTGAAATTCAGAGGCAATTTGAAGCACTTTTCAGGCAAACTGAAATCTGCTCCTGTCGTTTGCACAAAAGCCCGATTAATGACTTTTAAGGAAATAAACCAAAGCAGCTGCTACTTCAGTTATTTCCACCTGCTGGTTGTCTGTGCACTGATAACTTAATTGCAGTTATTATGTTTCAATCGAGAAAGGGAAATTCACTTAAGCCGCCCATTAAAATATTTTTATCGAAAATTGAAAACAAAATAAATATAAATTGAAACTTACCGAAGATTCGGTTGCTGTGCCTGAAATAAATAAAAAATAAATCATTAAATTAATTGTATTATCAATTTACAATATCTTAAAAAAAGAATAAAATCAGGTACTGATTTATTGAGGACATAATCAGAAATTTGACCGTTAACTAAATAAAGATTGGACAATATTTAATTTAATTTTGTATACAACAAAAAATTCGTGTCCCTTTAATTTGAAGCGAAAATTGAGTTTGTCTTTTGTTCTTATTCTGGGTGAGAGTTTTGTTTGCCAAGTTTTCCTTTTACAAATGCTTGCCAAAATTTGTCTTTGCCATTTTCTTGGTATTTTCATCAACGCCCAAGAACTTGGCGGACAGCCAACGAAATCAATGCAAGTAAAAGCCGAAATCCGTTTACTGCCAAAACCAAAATAAATTCAATTATGCAAAAAAGCAACCAAAGAAAGCAAATTGGTAAATTCAATTTCCCGCACACGCCCAAAGAAGCCACAAAAGAAAAACCAAAATTAGCTCTGTCCTCCTCCCTGTTTGTCAACCAAACAGTGAAAATGGGAAAAACAAAAATGTTATTATTAATTTCCCCGTTCCCACTACCAACTGCCTTGATTAATTGCCAAAAACAATTAGTGCATCAACACGCGGCCGCCAAGGGCTTTGAAATCACCGCTTTTGGGGCAACTCGGAATTCGTATCACTTTAGATTAGCGTGCATAAATTAGAAAAGAGAAATGTCCAAGACTGCCACATAAATTAGGCATTACCAGCATCGGTTCGTCTGGAAAAAAAGCAAATTAAGAAGACTCAATTGGCGTGTAAACCGGAGACGAAGGGATTTCAATTCGTCTTAAATATGCAAAAGTCTGGCTGGCCAATGCAAAGCAGAGAACTTAAAATGCAAGAACGAATTATGTGAATATTGAAATTCAAATTGGACGGAAAGCCGCCGCCGTCGCGTCGACTCAGGCGGACGTGGGACTATCAGAAATTCAGGCGTCGGCGAATGTCTCAATTATGAGCGCCGCCAGCTGGCAAACGATTGTCGGTCCGACTGTCCGTGTTAACCAAATTTGCATGACAATGCCAACAAATTATCCACTAAACATTTCTTGTAATTATTTAGGAGTTGGCATTCAGAGTTCTCAGGCATTCTTGGGCCATGGCTCATCTGGGGCCTGTCACCACGTCGGCTCATTTAATACCCCAAATGTCTTAATTAAATTGTATGTTAAATTTCTGGTTGTTTCTCGGAATTCAAACCTTTTAAGGCAGCAAGCCAGTCTCAGCCAGCCATTTGACCTGTTCCAAATTCTAGAGCTGCGCATGCGCGGCTCGCTCTTCCCGGGTTTCTTTTAAATTAGCCAATCGCTTGGCCCGCCGATAACCCGAAATTGAAATGTCGCAGCCAAACGACCATCGACGTCTTTTGTATTTGGAAAAGAAGTGACAACATTTTTATATGCCGCACGGCACTGCAACGGCCACAAACCCAGACGATCACCGATGGTTATCTCGCCAGGGGGGGAACCCAAAGGCCCCGCTCATTAGGCTTATCACACAACAAAAAAAAAAAAGAAGGAAAAATAGAAAACAAGCCGAGTCCTGGGTGAAAAAAGGAAAGGTCAACCGCCAAGCAGGTAAATTCCCAGTTCCTGTTGACTTTTTAATGCCGCATGATAAATGACGAGGTTTGTCTCGCCGCTACCTCGAGGTGTGGATTCTCTGTGTTTGCCCTGTGATTATTTTCCAATTTCAAAGCGGCTTTCGAACGGCTTCCTGCTGTTTGGGATCCCCATCCTTTTTTTGGAGAGACGACGGCGGAGTGGCTAATCGATTTGAAATTAAGAAACCAACTTGAATTTGTTTTAAATTGGAGGAAATCCCCAGTTTGAAATACTTTAATTGGCAGTCCGATTTTCAGCTTTCATCTCAAAAACTAATTAGGTGTTAGTTTTTGGGAATTTCTCGACTTTTGGAGAAAAAAGGTTCACAGTTCTTATTTAATTTCCTTGATGTGATCAGGGGAATTAAATACCAATTTTTGTTTTGAAAGAAACTAACTTCAAGTCTTTTAAGGACATATTTCCCACCCGAAATCTCAGCTTTTCCTGGGACAACGTAGGGGAATTTATGGCATTCTGTTGGAATGTAGAATTGCCTGCAGTTCTGTCTGTCTTCCGTGAGTTCTTCTACTTACAGCGAGAATTTCCCCTTTACTGTGGCTGAGGCGAAATGAAGCCATCAAAGGTGTTAGTCGAAACTGAAATAAACAGCACTAATGACGGCCGACTGGACGGCCGGAGAACACTCACCTGCCCGAGGTAATTGTGAAACCGCTAACGGCAACTCCTCGGACAAAACGCAACCCGGTGTGGTATTGACCACAAATTAGCAGTTGGCAGGGGCACTGCCAGTTGCCCGGACTAGAGAAAAAAATTTATGTAAAACGAGAAAGAATAAAAAAGGAGCCCAGCCAGTGGATAAAGTCGGCGGGGGAAGCCGGCCGGCCAGTGCGTAATTACGGTGCCCATTACAAAACACACTGGGCATGTGGCGCATTTGCACTTAATTGTGGCGCTTAATTAGACCGAAAAGGTGGACCGACACAGACGCCCGAGGTCGGCGAGGTGGACAGGAAGTGAATGAGTCGTCGTCGTCGTGTTCATTGCATTTCACATGGGCCGCCGGCCAACCACCACCGCCGCCGTCGAGTGCATTTACATGGACAGGAGGGTTTGGGAGTTTTCTGACGACTCAATTCGTTTAATTATGTTTAATTGTTGGTGTTTTACTGTTCTATGCGTGATTGTGGTTTGATCAGAGCAGCCACCGATGCGAGCGGTTTGGGGCGCCTCCTGGGAGTTCTCTTGGATTGCGCTAATGATCCCCGCAAATTACTCACTCAAAAAAAATAAAAAGAAACCCCAGCAAATTGCCGACTGCTGCTGGTGGCCATCACCATGTAATTAACTGGCCCGCCTTGTTGGCCTGGCCGCCTTGGCAAAATTTCAGTGAAATTGTCGTTGAACTTCTGTTGAAATATTCGGCATTCGTCGCATACGCAGAACAGCAAACAATAAAAGGAGCAGCAGTCGCCTCAACGCCGCCGGTGTATCAGTGGCTTCATCTGTGGCCACTGGTGGCGCCGCCGCTGGGGGTCCTGTCGCCGTTGCCGTTGCCTTGGCCATGGACGTCGCCGCGTTTGCGCATTCAACTTAATTTTTTATTTCATTCAAGACGCCGGGCATTCTTTACTCGCTGACATTTCCAGCGTTGGCCGAAATTTTTGTGTCTTTCATTTAACGACTTTCGTCCCCGAGATCCGTTTTGGGGCAGCAAGGAAAGGCAGCAGAAATTGATCATCTCCCCATTGTCGCTGTTCATTTGATTATCGCCACTGCCCTGTCGCCGTGTAATTTATGGCAATGACTGCTCTGCCGGCCTGGGCCGGGCCCCTGGCTTTTATGGTTTCGACCTTTTGGTGGGGCCTGCGACGCGCAATATTAAATTTGTCATTTAATTTTGCAGCCGTTGGGGCTTTTAATGTTTGCCTTTTACTCATTTTATTTACTGTTAACCGGTTGCTTAAACTTGTTTGTCTTTTTTTATGGCCGATGACTTTTTGCCCCGCAATTGTCACTTTCTTTCCGGGGAGGGGAAGACCCGCCAGATGTCAAAGAAGTCGTCAGTCAGAGGAGAATTTTTTGCTAGACTTCCAAGCAAAATAAAGATCGTGAGAAATGAGAAATGATTTAAAAATTGCATTTTTGCCACCAATAAAATGCATCATCGTCTGACACACAGAGAACGAAATTAATTGTGGGTATTAAATCAGAAATTTAATTGCGGGTCGAAAAGGAAAACCAAACAATTCCGGGCGAGTCGCTAAATTTGTTAATTGCTCAATTTGGAAACAAATGCGGCCGTTTAATTTAATTGAGTCGTACCCCCCACGCCAGCTTTGTGGCAGTTGCAATTGCCGCACAAATGTGGCAAATGCGAGCCGCCCCTTCGGCCGATTTAGAGTTTGATAAAAGTCCGCTCAGCTGCTGCGGCAGCGGCTGCTGTTGTTCATTTGGGGGCACGGGGCAGGCAATTAAATGAAATCGACAAAAAAAAACTGCAACTGCAATGCGACAGTTTGCTCAGCTGCAGTGCCGCCGGCTACCCAACAACCTACAAATTTTATTTTAATCTTATTTTTCTCTTTTTTTTCTGTGCGGAATTTTTAATGATTTACCGCCAGGTGAGTGGGAAACGGGCCACCGCTTCCAACCTGCCTTGCAGCACAAGGGGGAAGAACAGGGGATTGCGAAATCGGCATATGGAAATCAAAACTCAGCGTCTAATAAACGTCGTTCGAATTGGCCGAATTGCTCGGTTTGGATGACGACAGCTTTCAGCGGGACCAGCGATATGCCAGCTCCTTGGAAACGGCCGATAGATAATGTCGGCTGGGGGCCCATAAATCTTATTCGCAATTCGGTTAGCGCATCATCAATCATCTCTCTGTGCAGATCGATTATTACAATTGCTGACAGACGGACAGCCGGGCAGATGGGCAGACGAGGAAGCACACAAAGTATTGGACATATGGAGGCAACTGCGGGTCCCCTGCTCATTTGTATCTGATGGACAAGCGGCAGCAGCAGCAAATCTCCTGCTGACATTAGGCAGCCGCTGCCGTTGCAAGTTGCAAGTTGCACATGCGAGTTCCCGGGAAGACTGTCGGTGCAGCTGTGCAGCTCGTTGTTCGTTTCGTGTTTCGTGTCGGGGTCCTAAAAGTTCCAGGAAAACCAAAAGTTTTTCGCCATCGTACGCCAGCCCGAAATTGACGAGCATTGCAAGTTGCCCACCCTTTGCTTCCCTTGAAATTATTTTAATGAGTTGCCAATTAGACGGCCACCGCTTAAATAGATCAGCCCAGCAGCCCAACACGATGCCTAATAAATAGAAGGCCGGCCGGCCAGACAGCAGCCGCCGTTCACGTCAATTGCGTGGCCACTGCGCACACCTGTTGGCCAGCCCCTCTGAATGCGGGCCA
>JBAMCP010000473.1:0-10305 GCA_037075105.1 Lissocephala sabroskyi | reverse complement strand
CAGACAGCAGCCGCCGTTCACGTCAATTGCGTGGCCACTGCGCACACCTGTTGGCCAGCCCCTCTGAATGCGGGCCAGCGACAGGCCAGCCAGACATAAATAAGAAGGGATCCAAACCGGGGCAGTTGCAGGCAGGCAGGCAGGCTGGGAGTCTGGTTAATGGAATTTAGTTCTCAACTTGACAACCGCCAAATTGAATGGCCCAAACGGCCGCCAGGCTAATCATACTCATTTGGTAATGTCAACTAATTAAAGCCGGGCCGAAATTCAAGCTCTCGTCGGTTGTCTCGGCTGCCAGGCCAACTAACTTCTTTATCGAAAGCCTCGGCTGACAGCTGGTGGTTCTCATAATTTCGGGCTTGCTTGGCGAGACCCTCCCAGTGCCTGCTGGCCCGTGGCCAATATTTAAAGTACTTGCAAGTAAAATGAGTTAATTTGAAGACCTTTAATGATCCATTAATCGAAAGATTTGAGGGGATTCTTTAAGCTGCCTCAGGAAGTGAGAATAATGGTAAAAACTCGATTTGTTTCTGTTCCGAACTTTAAATTTATAGAGCTCTTTTTGTACTTGAATATGAGCTTAAATTATTCTTCTCTTAATCATTTCAAAAATGTATAAAGGCTCAATTAAAAATGTGATAATCGAAGGACAAAAAATATATCCATCGGGGTTTCTATAAGCCTTCAAAAAATACAACTTTCCTCCTTTAAAATTGCTTAATCCCTTTCTGAATATTCCCAAGCCGATCCCAAAAGTTCTCTCTTTCTTCTTAGCTTATAAAATGATGACTAATGAGAAGTTTCGTATTTTATTTCCTGAAGGTCGCACAAAATTAGCTGGGATCTCTTTTATGGCAGGAGTTGTGGAAACGCCCAGTTTATTTAAGCATTTCCTGGGTGGGATTAACAACTTCCGACCAACTCGCCCAGGTTTCCATTTCCCTCCACGCCCCCACAGACCCACCGATTTACCTGTCTTGGAAATTTATTGGGCTTTCAACTGGTTACTTTTGGCAATTGAATTATTGCCGCCTCGAGAAAATAGCCAGTAAATTGGATCTCTTTGTTTTCTTTTTTTTTTGGCTACAATGAAAACGAAACTGAAGGGTGAAAATAACTTAATGGCGTTTGGCTCTCATTACGCCTACGAAGCCACTGACAATGAGACAACAAGAGGGAAGCTGAGGAGCCTGCCGGTTGGATTCTGGCAAAAATTTATGCTCATCGCATGGAAAATGGGGTCAAATTTTTTATGCCATCCTGGGCCGTCAGTTAGAAGCGAATGCGACTGGCGTTTTGCTCATTTGAGCCGCAATTCGGTTGGCTTTTATCTTTGCGGCCGGGCTGCGGATGAGGCCAAGCAAACCGGCCAGAAGTCAGAGGGGACGACAGGCTGAAATATTTATATGCGTGTTGATTTCTGTTTGCTGAATTTAACCTTTGGGCATTCGCCAGGCCCGCCACGTCCTGGCCGCCTTGACGACAACCGGCCATCCCTTTGAGCTCTGCCAGGAGATGGCCACTTTGTGATAACAAAGTCAGTCAGACCGCCAGTCGGTCACTCGACAAAAGGGTCAAAGCAGCCAAGTTCCGAGTGTTTTAGCAAATGATTGCGAGCGTGTGTGTGAGTCATCCGCCCCTTGGCCCAACCCCTGATAAATGTACTGCCTTGATTAATGTACGCTCATTTGACCGGGCTATAAATATTCGAAATCACCAGCAGGGCAGCAGCTCAGCGGACGGGGGACAGGGGAACGCCTGCACTGGTGGCGGTAATGGCCAAGGCAATGGCGGCAGCATCAAGTTGTTAAGATAATAAACTTTGTAATTAATTTTGCATCGTTAAATGTGCAGTTCACCTAGAACACAAACCCAACCCATCACGGCCAGCGGGCTAGCGTCGAATTGCTGCGCATTTTCTAGCCTCACTTTGGCAGTTTTAATCGTCCGCCTGACCCACCGTCTGCTGTCCGTTCTGAAGTTTTGATGACGCCTAATTGACTCGACTCACGAATTTCTGTTGCGGCTTTATGAGTCGGAGGGTGGGGCCGTCAGATGCTTTCATATTCATAACTTTTTATGAATTCATCATCCTTATCGCGCCATAAAAATTGCATAATCATAAAAGGAATTACAAGAGAACCCCCAAGACCCTTAAGCAATTTCTACCACCCCAACTGCAGCGCTTTGTACTTTTTTTTAATTCACATATTAATACTACTTCTATTGTTATTGTTTTGTTCTTTTCAGATACCGCTGGGGAACTCGGCTGGGCATTCACCCTAATTATAGTTTCAATCATATCAGCTCTCATAGGTGCTATTGTAATGGTCATAGTTCTAAGATGTAGAAGGTGAGTTCAACTTCCTTTTTAATCATATAAAATTAAAGATACTTAAGTATTTTTTTTAAGATAGCAAATAAAAGTTTAAATGTCAGTTAGTTAAATGGCTGAGGCTTTTCAAATTTACCCACAAAGAATACAAAAATTCCCTTAAATGATTCTTTCGATCGGACAAACTTTAGAGGAATTTTTACAGAAAGATGAGAGAAGCTCACCTAGAAAAAACCCAACACAGAGTCATAGAAAATTCTCAGGAATGCACTAGTCTTTTGGGTTTAACCTTATATGAATGCCAATCTGTTCTCCTGGGTTTTAAATTGATTCGTTTGAGTCTCAACGGAAGTGTTTTTCTAATAGGAATAAAATGGCTAAATTCTCTTCCAAAAAATAAAATTCTAGAACTTCCAAATTAATCAAAATCCGCATATCGATTCGAGGAACTTCTAAAACACTTTTAGTAAAAAAAATTAAATTTTAACCATAAAAAAAGAGACAACAAAAAGAACCCTTTCAGCAATAACAACAAATTCAGGGCAAATAAATTTGCCTGAATTAAAATTTCATTTAGTATTCGCGTTTTTTGGTGGACCACCTGTTCCTGGTTTTTAATTAATGTGGCAAATAAAGGCCAATTCATAAATTAATGCAAAAGAAATAAATGAATTCCCAAAGAAATTTGCATATTTTGAAGAGAGAAAATCAATTTACCATTCAAGTTTCTAAATAAGCAAAGGCAAAATAATTGCGAAAGCCACGGACCCGCCCAAATGAGAAAACCGCCGCCTGATAAATGGCCACTTTGACATTTTGGCCAAAAGAACCAACGCAATTAGTTACACACGCCGGCGTGTTATTAAGATTCCCAAGCGACCAGCCGATCCGTCATCAGATCCCAGGCCCCCCGACATTTACAAGATGCCGAAATTGAATATGAACAGCGGCGCCCCCACACACACAGGCAATCAGTGTGGAGAGAATGTGTGCCAAAAAATGCGATGTGGCAAGTCTATTAAAAGAACAACAACGGCAACAAAAGCAACAACAATTCAATTAAACGCCCACCGCCAAATAATCGACAGCGGACCAAAACAAAAGAACATGAAATTGCTTTATTACTTAATTGCTCTTTAAAAAGTAACACACACTCGCACACACCACACACACACCGTCGTTGGCTCTTTTTGGCCAAAAGCGTTTAATGACGAGGCAGCCGCCGAGGCCGGCGTCTTGAGTGGGTCAGGTACATTCAAATGGGCATAAAGTTGAGTTTTTCGGTGCCGCCACCAATTGCTGGCTGGCGTCGTGTGTCGCGTCCAATTAAACGATCATGTCGTCGTATTTGGCGGGCTGTTTGCATAAAATTTATTTCGGCAGAGAAACGCCGACAGCCCTCGAAATGCGTAGCCCGAGGAGGCGTGGCTGGCTGGCCTCCTCTCACCTGATCCTGTCGCGCAATCAACTTTGTTGTCTGCTCAGTCAAACTGTCTGCCCGTCTGTCAGCCAGTCGTGGCTTTTGCAACCGATTCCATGTCACTCAGAACCGGCATTGCGACGTGTTGCCTGCCAAATTAGCAGCAATTACATATTAGTCGATTGGCCGGCCGGCCGACCACATTTGATTTGCATTTTGATGCAATTCCGAAACGGACTACGCCGCCTCTAATGGTGCTATAAATTTTCCACCAACTCTACGTGTGCCAAGTGGCCAAGTTTGAATTTGGATTTGAACGCGACTGATTTAAATGCTCGAACAGAAGCTGTCCGTCCGTCCATTCAACTGTTGTTGGCTGACAATTTGCCCCGTCTGTCCGGGGGGAAAATCACGTAATGTGAATTTGGTTACGAATTTGTTTTGATTCGATTACGAAATTAGCTCGGCTGTCGTCACTTTGATGGAATCGTGAACAAAAAGTGCAAATATTTCAACGCTAATGAAAAATTCAAGTACCTTTAAAAACAATTTTTGGAAACAAACTTTTTATAGCAAACAAAATTGGCCAAGCCCATAAAAAACTACGTCTAATCCCAGCAGACAAAGAACAATGAATTCAACTATAAATTTAACCACCGCCGGGCACTTAAAACCTCAATATTTTCAAAGCGGAGCTCGCTTAAGTAACAGACTTAAGTATTTTTCATTAAGCTTAATTTAAATGCAAATTTATAGCCCATTAGATCTCAACGGCTTACTTGTTCCACCCACCAGCATTAAAATAATGTGGCAACTCTGGCAGGTGCTAAGCGGGCTTTGAATTGGTCAATCAGACTGAAGTTAAAATTAAGAAATAAATGAAGAAAAGGAAAAATAAAGAGGGTGATTGGGAGATCCCACCTTTGTTCATGAAAATCAATGGGTCCTTTGGGGAATAATTGTCTTTAGCCCTTAAAATGGGCATCCTGACTTTCAATCGCTTATAGAACATTTAAAATATTGAGCTAATATTTTTCTAATTTATTTACAAAGCTGCACGGCTTTGAATTCTTAAGGCTTTCAACTTTCCTAGTTTAATTTCAATCTCGTTCTTATTTTTTATCATTCTTAAGGCTTTAAATTTGCCCGGTTTAATTTTAATCTCCTTCTAATTTCCTTTACCTTTTCTTCTCTGATTTTTTAAAAATTCGACAATATAAGAAATAATTTCAACTCCTTTTCTCTCTTTTACCAAATAAAAGATTTCAATTCAAACCTAAAACCTCTTTCGTTTAAATTCTTTGAATATCTTCAAACCCAATTAATTTGAATAGATGAAAGCTATTGAATTTTTCGTTTGATTTTGTTTGGAATAGAATTTGAGTATTGTTTTGATCTTGATCGTGATATTGTTGAATTTAAAACTCGTCGAATCGCTTAATTGAATTTATAGTTTTAAAAACTGTTGCCCGACTTTGGTGTCCTTCAGAGCCGACAACATTGTGTTTTAAATGGGTTTGTGTTATTTTTTGGGCGGAGGCCGGGCCGGGCCGGGCCGGCATGACCCGTTGGCAATAACATTGTTAAATCGAACAAACGTGTGGCCAGCCGGCCTCCGCCGAAATCGTTTAAGGAGCCTGCCCGGCAACACAAAAAGGCGTGTTCAATTAGCATGCGCAGCCTTGCCGGCCAGAAAATTGAACATGATCCGCAGAGGAAAATGGACAATAGCAAATGCAAGAAAAGGAAAAAAAAAACCAGTGGAAAATTAGCGCAGACCGTTAAAAGCGAGCGAATTGAACGGTGAGCTTGTTCAATTAAATTGGATTGAAAATTCGAATGCGAATGGGAAGCAAACGCGCGCGCTCCACTTAGGTTAACATTATAATCGATCAGAGCCCCCATGACGAGGCGGGGAGGCAGCGTGCAACCTGCACTCAATTACCCCCAAGACAGCCGCTGCGGCGGCCGTCAACGAGCTTTGAAATTGATGGCAAAGAGCGTTTCACGCACAATTCAATCGAAGCTGAAGGCTCGGCGGCGGGCAATTGTTTGAGAACCGCAAGGAACCTCTGGCTGGGAGGTTCTTGAGCCGGTTTAAATGCCAGCTTCTTCCATTTGAAGTCATCTTTTGGCTAATCTAATCGCCGCAGCCGCGGCAAACAAATGACGACGGCAATGTTGCGGTGATGCAATTGTGTTGTTTTTACTGCAAATGGAATTGTTATCTGTTGGTATTTTGCAGTAGGCCATGTCGGCGGGCACACGCACAGGCTTCCCTCCCCAGCGGGTTGGCTGTTCGCGGCAGTAAGTTTGTGTCTTAAGTCTTTCATTTTGGCGTCTGTCGTTTCTTGGCTGTCGTCGTCGCCGTTGCCGTCGCCTGTCGCTCGCCTGCCATTGAATTCAACTGACATTTACTTTATACTAATTTATGTTTACGCTTATATTCTGTTTATTAATTGCGACATTTTTTTATTTTATCTCCATTTGCAGAATCAAATCAACAAATGCCAATGGTGAGTACAACACAAAAATTCCCCTAAAGATGAAGACGAAGATTACGCGAAAAACTGTTGGGGTGCATAAAACAGACTTTTATAAAGTCTGAGGAGTCAGTCTATGATTATCCAAGTTCGGAGCTTTGGTTTTTAAAAGGGAGTTTGGTATGAAAGACATTGTTTTGTGGGTGAATCGTACAGAGCTGTGAAATCCCAAAGAAAAATTGCTGGCTACTTAAAGAAGTCAAGAACATTTTGGGGTCAGCGTGGGGAATCTTTTGGCAGACGTACAATAAATCTTAAGGCTTCCAGGGGAACTTAGATTCCATTAAAATCGAGGATTTGGCCCATTGAAATTCAATTTGTTAGCCTGACAATGAAAGGAAATCGACGGAAACCAAAAGAATTTTTAAACTTTCTTCAAATCCCGATAATTTGTTCAGCGCTAAATAAAAAATCTCGTCAAGTTTGGGGCCATATACGAAAATCCATTGATTCCTACAAATTCTACAAATTTCTAGCCTCTAAATATTCATTATCCTTTTTTTTTAACTATTAGAATATTCTATTTATAAAATACTCGTAAAACATTTAAAAAATGGAAATATATGTAATTCGAGGCCTCTTACAATTCTTAAGAGGTTTTTAAATAGGTTTTATAGAAAATAGAACTGCATTTTTTTAATGGGAACCTCGATAAATAATTATAACCTTGGCAGTCGTAACTTTCGGGATTAAACTAAATTTTTAATAAATTTACTTGCACTTTAAAGAGAAATAAAAACCACGACGCTGATAATATTTAGACCATTAAAAAGACCTGATTTCCTTTAATTGAACCCAACTAAATGGACATTTTAATTAACTATTCTTTAGAAAAATATCGACCTTCATTTTGTCTATGCCGCTTTCTCCTTTTTGTCTGAACAGTTTCCCCCGAAAGTTGCGTTCTTTGGAATTTGGCAAGTGGCTTCCTCGTTTCGGCTTAATTAGGCAACTTCACGGCCGTTTCTCGTCGACTGCATTTCCATTTTTAATTACATAATTCTGGTATTGCATGCGATTCATAGAAATCTGCGGAGCAACTTCCGCCCCACAAAACCGTGAAGACGCGCAAATCGTGGCAAGCGAAACAAAAAAGTGGCAACGTTTTAATTTGTTTTGCTCTTCGAGGAGAGCAAACAAATTTTGATGATGCATGAACTTCACGTTCGTGCAACAAATCTCTGATGCTGCCGAGAGTAGAACTTGTTGCACATGCGCAAAAAGCTCGTACACGCCACACACAAAAGGGCCACTGGCCGGGCCAATTTTGAGCTATGCCTGCAAAATTTGTAGACAAATTAAGCCAAACAATTGTCAGGGACACAGGCTGAGGATTTTCTTTGAATTTCCTGTCCTCAAAAAACCACGTTCGAAAGTCGTGCAAAAGGTTTTCTGATTTAGTTGCTGCTGCCTTCTGCCGGCTGCCGGTTCTTTGCAGTTGGCGGCGGCGGTTTATTGACAGCCAAAGCAAAACGATCCATTGGGTTTTTTTTGTGGCCAACTCTCTCTTTCCGTTTGGCGCCAATTTCACTGTCGTCCCTGTCGCGCCGTCTGCCGTCATTTGGCGTCTTCGGCGACATCGACACGGTGGACAAATTGTCGACGGCATTCAATGTCACAGCAGCCAATTAGTTGTCCCATGGAAATTGTCAGTTGTTTGTTTCGTTTTTTTTACGGTGGCTGCCGCAGCTTTCCTCTGCGGTTTTTTGTACGCACGCCGCATGCGGGGCACTTCCGAAAAAAGTGAGCGCCACTGCAAGCCGAAAAAAGCCAAAAAAAATCTCCGACAAATCGTTAAACTGTCAGCAGCTTTTAAAGCGCGTGATTATGTCGCCGCCCCCGCCCCCGCTGGCGGCGCCACAGCAACTGACAAGCGCCAGTTGGCGTCCATTTAAAATGCCTGCGAGAGAAGAAACCCACAAAAAAAACGAACTGCCCCCCGATGAACAATTTTCATTTTCGTTTTTGTCGTTTTTTTTTCAAGGAATGCGAAAACAAATAACGGAAAAATCAGCTTGTAAAAAATACAAAAATTTCATTCATTTTTATCCCAACCAACGGCGATTTCAATCCGCTTAAAAGCGTGGGGAGAAAGAGGTTCCTCAACAAATTGCTTGTCTGACATTAAAGACGAATATTAGGAAAGAAGCTTCTACAATAAATCCTTTCAACAAGGAGTTACTTGTGCTGAATTGGATCTCTAAAAATTCTTAAATTTTATTAAATTCTACCTTGTTTAACTTTCTTGCTGTAGGATCTTTAAAACTTTTTTCCCTAGTTCCCATTTGAAATAATGAAAATCCAATATCCGTAATGTTTCTAAGTTGGGAAAAGAATCGCAGCTTTAATAAATTTCTTGCTCATTTTTTTCCATTTGTTGACCGCAAATTGAAAAATTTATACTTGAATTGTTATATTATTTTACAAATTTAACTGAAGCTTTTTAGGCTTTTTATTTATAATGCTGAAAGAATTTGATACCGGAGAATGCAATTCCCCAAAAGAACCCTAAAAATTAATGGAATTTAAACAAATTCAAAGAACAATCAACAGAAAATAAAGACTGTATCTTCCCTAATTATTATTCCTATACCAGCATAAAAATCGAGAGAAGGTAAACCCTAAAATTGGTCTTTGTTCTCTGCTCTTAAAAATATAACAGAGATTTCCCAGTAGACAACATAAATAGAACCTTTGATCTTTTGGAATTAAAGTCCACCAACCGATTTAATAAATTAAGAAGATATTAAGTCAGTTTCCCAGTTCCGAGCTTAAAAGTTCTTTGAGTCAAGGAAACTAAAGAAAAAGGTTATTACTTCTTTAAAGTCTGCAATCCAATAGACCGTAAGAATAAACCAATTCAAGAAGACAAGAAGCAAAATTAAAAAAAAAGAGGGATTCCGATTACGAATAAAAGAAGCCAAGCTTTAAAAAAAGAGGGCATTCGAATTAATCTAATTCACCTAATCAGGTTTATAATTTGAAAGACCCAATTTAAAGTCTTTTATATGTCACCTTCTATAAAATAGAAACTCCCTCTTTGGAGACTGCTGTGGGGCTCCTAGGAATGTGGCATTTTGCAATTGCGGGCGCGGCTTTGTCGTTTGTCCATTGGTCATTTGAGACTCCTGGGATAGTGTTGCGTCATCCGATCGCCTGTGAGACTCAATTAAGCAACGATGCTCGGGAGCATCGAAATAACCGCTGGCGGATTCCCCGCTAATTAGCCAAATGCAAACACAACAAGTTTTCTTACCAAATGTGTGCCCCCTCCTCCCTTCCAACTCCTCGCCACCCAATGTACACAAATGCATAATTCAGAGCCCCGAAACCCCGTCCGATTGTCCTCCTTTTGGGTGTGTGTAGAGTGCTTATGATTTACGTACTGGACGCGTGTGAGCGGCGCGAATGTGTGCATATTCCCAGAGACCCCCCGGTCCGCTCTCCTCTTCCCCAAGTCAACTGAAACCTTATCGGCCGTGGCTGTAGGTGCTCATGTACATGAATTTTGTGCTTGTCGCCGCGAAACGCTAACATCGGAGTCCGAGCAGCCGCGCACTGCCGGCCTGGCCTGGTCTGGTAGTTGGCCATTTTAATGGCTGGTTTCTGGCCGTGTTAACGATGTGGCTGCGGCTACCGCTCGATCGCCGTTGCTGGCTGCTGCCAACTCTTATCTCGGCCATGGAAAAGGCAAAAGAAAAACGGCCCACGGCAGCCAAGACAACGACAGCGACAACGCCGCCGACGGATGCTAAATTTTGTTAAACAAAATATTTCGCAGCCGCTTAGTGCGCCAATAAAATCCACAAAAAAAATCTCCACACGTCTCCCGCTCCCTCACAGTCGAGCACTCGGGCAGTTGGGCAGTTTAAATGGCAAATATGACATGTGTAATGAAGTCTTAATGCCGCGCCAGATAGCACCTGATGGCTGCCAGGCCTGCTCGGGGCTGCTGGCCGTGTGTTGACCAAATGTCACATTAAATTGTTTATCGCCTAAAACGACCG